>JAXCGZ010017521.1:52500-58480 GCA_037179515.1 Halocaridina rubra | reverse complement strand
ATATATATATATATATATATATATATATATATATATATATATATATATATATATATATATATTAGTCGCAGTGGATCATGCGGTAGTGTCCGCGACTCTGAGGCGTCAGGTCGAGGGTTCGCGCCCCATCACGGTCTGAGGTTAGCAAGGGCATGCACTCAGGGTAACGATTACATACTGCCAAAACAAGTCCTTCGCAAGAAGGCAACCGTCCTTGCCCTTGATAGAAAAGGGAGTCCGTGACGTAAAACCGGAACAACAACAACAACAACGTATATATATATATACATATATATATATATATATATATATATATATATATATATATATATATATATATATATATATATATATATATATATATATATATATATATATATATATATATATATATATATATATATATATGATATATATATATATATATATATATATATATATATATATATATGATATATATATATATATATATATATATATATATATTTGTATATATATATATATATATATATATATATATATATATATATATATATATATATATATATATATATATATATATATATATATATAGATAGATAGATAGATAGATAGATAGATAGATATATAGATATATAGATATATATATATATATATATATATATATATATATATATATATATATATATATATATATATATATATATATCAAATAAGCACCTTACCATATGTCAAAACATGAATAATTTTTACCCCGACCGGGACTTGAACCTAGGACATATAATTACTAAGCCAAGGCACTACCGACTACACCACTTCTGTGGTGTAGTTGGTAGCACCTTGACTTAGTTATTATATGTCCTAGATTCAAGTCCGGGTCATGGTAAAAATTATTCATATATATATATATATATATATATATATATATATATATATATATATATATATATATATATATATATATATATCAAAGAATAGCCCCAACGTATTCCCTGCGTGTTGTAAGAGGCGACTAAAAGTGGACGAGGCGAGGGGATTGGGAATCCCCCCTTGTATTAACCTCCTGCGAGATGTCAAAGAAGAAGAGGAGTAGAGGGGAGAATAACTTCTTCCAAAAATCTTGTTTTGGGCCGTCTAAGTGTGTGTGGTTGTAGTACAATTGAGAGCAATAGATGTGAGATTGGATATATGTTTGGTAGGAGGAGGATGGATGTATTGGCATTTTGTGAGACGAAGATGAAAGGAAAAGAAGAAGTGGCATTTGGTGATGTGATAGGTTGGGTGTCTGGGGTTGAGAGAGGGAGAGCGAAAGAAGGTGTGGCATTATTGCTGAGTGAATGGATGGTAAATAAGGTAGTGGAATGGAAAGAAGTGTCATCTAGGCTGATGTGGGTTAGGGCTAGGTTAGGTAGGAAATATTGGGCTTTTGTTTGTGCGTATGGGTCAGGATGTGAGAGAAGTGAGGAAGAGCGGGATGAATTCTGGAATGACTTAACTAAGTGTGTGGATGGTCTGAGTAGAAGGAACTATGTAGTAGTGTTGGGTGACTTGAATGCCAGAGTGGGTGATGGAGAGGTAGAAGGTGTTGTAGGAAAGTATGGGGTACCAGGTGGGAATGAGAGTGGCGAGAGACTGTTAGATATGTGTGTGGAGCAAGAGTTGGTGATAAGTAATAGTTTTTTCAAGAAGTTAATAAATAAGTATACATGGATGAAAGTGGCAAATGTAAGAGTGAAAGAAAGAGCATTGATGGATTATGTGTTGGTAGCAAAGAGCATAATTGGCAGAGTGAAAGATGTGCATGCACTTAGGGGTGTGGCTGCTGGGATGTCTGATCATTTTTTTGGTTGAAGCAAAAGTGGTAGTAACAAAAGAGCGGGGAAATAGAGTGGGGGGGTGTAGAAAGGAAATGGTGAAGGTGGAAGAGTTGAAAAAGCCAGAGAAGAGACAAGAATATCAAGACAAGTAGAAAGTAGCATATGACAGGGTGAAAGGAAAAAAAGTTGGGGAGTTAGAGGAGGAATGGGAGTTGATGAAAGAATGTTTTGTGGGACATGCAAGTGATGTGTGTGGAAAGAGGTTTGTTGGAGGTGGAATGAGGAGGGGCAGCGAGTGGTGGAATGAAGGGATGAAAATGAAGTGGAAGAGAAAAAGAGGGCTTTTGAGGAATGGCTACAGTGTAAAAGAAGGTAGAAGTATGAAAGATATAGAGAGAAAATGTGGAAACCAAGCAGAGGGTAGAGGAAGAGAAGAGCTTGGCAACTGTTAGGTGGGGACAGGATTTTAGTAGGTCATATGAGGAGAATAAAAAGAAGTTTTGGAAAGAAGTGAAGAGAGTAAGGAAGGGTGGATCGAGGATGGAAGAGACAGTGAAAAATGTGAATGGACAGATGTTAAGAGGGAACGATGCAAGGAATAGATGGGCAGAATATTTTGAGTGCTTGCTGAATGTTGAGGAAGCTAGAGAGGCAGCTATAGTGGCAGTGGGGGGTGTTCAAGTGCCAGTAATGGGAGATGAAAATGAGAGAGAGAATACAAGAGAGGATGAAGCAAAAGCAAGTAAAGCACCTGGAATGGATGGTAAGAGAGCAGAGATGTTGAAAGAAGGGGGTGTGCGGAATGGTTAGCGAGAGTGTTTAATATATGCTTTATGTTGTCAATGGTGCCAGTGGAATGGGTGATTGCTTGTATAGTGCCCCTATACAAAGGTAAGGGAGATGTATATGAATGCAGTAATTTTAGGGGTATAAGTTTGTTGAGTGTGGTAGGAAAAGTGTATGGTAGGATGTTGTTTAATAGGATTAGGGATAAGACAGAAAACGTGATCACAGAAGTGCAGAGTGGTTTTAGGAGAGGTAGAGGTTGTAAAGATCAGATTTTTCTTGTTAGGCAGTTATATGAGAAATATTTAGCAAAGGCTAAGGATTTGTATTTTGCATTATTTAATCTAGAGAAAGCGTATGATAGGGTTGATAGAAAGGCAAAGTGGAATGTTTTGAGGTTATATGGAATTGATGGTAAACTGTTGCATGCAGTGAAGAGTTTGTATGAGGACAGTAGAGCTTGTGTTAGGGTAGGGAATGAAGTGAGTGAGTGGTTTCCAGTGAGTGTGGGCCTGAGACAGGGATGTGTGATGTCACCATGGCTGTTCAATTTGTATATTGATGGACTCCTAAGAGAGGTGAATGAGCGAGTGCATGGTCGAGGTTTGAGAATGGTAGATGGGGATGATAACAAGTGGGAGCTGAATCAATTGCTGTTTGCAGATGATACTGTGGTGGTGGCAGATTCAGAGGAGAAGCTGTGTCAGTTAGTGTCAGAATTTGGAATGGTGTGCAAGGGAAGGAAGTTGCGAGTGAATGTGGGAAAGAGGAAGATTATGAGGTGTTCAAGAAATGAGGATGGTGCTGGATTGAATGCTATGTTGAATGGAGAGACACTTGAGGAAGTTGATCAGTTTAAGTATTAAGGCTCTGTTATAGCTGCAAATGGTGGAGTGGAAGCAGGTGTGTGCCATAGAGTGAATGGAGGATGTAAAGTGTTGGGTGCATTGAAAGGAGTGATGAAGAATAGAGGGATGGAAATGAATGTTAAGAAAGTTTTGTATGAGAAAGTGGTTGTGCCAACTGTGATGTATGGATCAGAGTTATGGGGTATGAAAGTAAGTGAGACGTGGAAACTAAATGTGTTTGAGATGAAATGCCTGAGGAGTATGATTGGTGTATCTCGGTTGGATAGGGTTAGAAATGAAGTGGTGAGAGCAAGAACGGGTGTGAGGAGAGAATCTGCAGCCAGAGTAGATATGAATGTTCTGAGATGATTTGGCCATGTGGAAAGGATGGATGATGAAAGACTACTGAAAAAGGTGATGAATGCGAGAGTTGACGAGAGAAATGCTAGAGGGAGGCCTAGGTTTGGATGGATGGATGGAGTAAGGAGAGTCCTGAATGACAGGAGGATGGATGTGAGGGAAGCAAGTAAGCGTGCTAGGAATAGGAATGAGTAGCGAGTGATTGTGACGCAGCTCTGATGGGCATCTGCTTTTACCAAGGGGCTGCATCTCACAGAGGTAGCCCTGTGGTAGGGGCAGTAGGGGAGTTGGCATTTATGAAGCGACACAGGTTGTGGAAGAGCCGGGAGGTTGGGCTGTGGCACTCCAGCAGTTCCATCTGAATGGTCACTAGCTCCCTCGTCATTGCCCATAGAGCAAAGTAATCCCCTTATTGTTTTTTTTTATGTCGGCTACCCCCCAATTGGAGACAGCCAAGGTATATATATATATATATATATATATATATATATATATATATATATATATATATATATATATATATATATATATATATATATATATATATATATATATATATATATATATATATATATATATATATATATATATATATATATATATATATATATACATATATATACATATATATATATATGGATATATATATATATATATATATATATATATATATATATATATATATATATATATATATATATATATATATATATATATAAATATATATATATATATATATATATATATATATATATATAATATATATATATATATATATATATATACATATATATATATATATATATATATATATATATATATATATATATATATATATATATATATATATATATATATATATATATACATATATATATATATATATATATATATATATATATATATATATATATATATATATATATATATATATATATATATATATATATATATATATATATATATATATATATATATATATATATATACACATATACATATACATATGCATATACATATACATATACATATACATATACATATACATATACATATATATATATATATATATATATATATATATATATATATAAATATATATATATATATATATATATATATATATATATATATATAGATATATATATATATATATATATATATATATATATATATATATATATATATATATATATATATATATACAGTATATGAATTTGAAACCTATGTAATCACATCTAATTTATCAACCTAATAAAAGCAACAGTGAATCAGACAAATTAAAAAGAAGGGAAATGAAATTGCAATATTCTGAAGCTATGAAATCAAAAATTTAAATATATACAGATAAAGAAGACTAGTCCTAAAGCTGAAATACACTATTCCAAACACCAGTAAATAACTTATTTTTTCAAAGAATTGTAGACTGCATGCCGCTTAAAGTACAGAAATACACATATCAACATCCGGTTATGAGTAAAGGTACACCTATACCTTCCAATATGAAGCCGACATTGAGTACGCAATAAACGAAACTGATATTGTCAGGTAATATGAGAAAAGGTTGCAACAGATGACTATCACAATAATAGTAGTATTCATTTGCAGAAAATATATTTCATTAATCTTAGCTACACACTTTTCATCCATATTGTGGGTAAATGAACAGGCATATATTGAAGTTCATTTACCTCAGTTCATTTTGTTCAACCATTGACCACCCCGCTAAGCTCAGCGTACTATAATGTGACACTAATGCATTGATATTAGAAAATACCGCTTTTATCTAAAGAATCTATGGTATTATACTGATATGCATGAAAAACTAAAATAAAATGGCTATTCTACTTATTATCATGTTTATCATTGTCATTCATGAACAGAGAAAAATGAATAGGGGAGCAATAGGCTGGTATTCCCTTCCTTTCTGATTTTTTCGCCTCTACACAAAATAGTTGACAGAAAGTGCAAAGATATACAATGTAATATTAAGCCCTGCAGCCTCGGTTCATCTGAGGTAAAATTACTGAATTCACCCAAAATATAGGGAAATGTTAAGAAGAACAAATTCCATTAATTTATATTTGATGGTAGTAAAGAAACCATTTTACCCTTTAAAAATCCTACCAGTAAAAACTATCATCAGAGCAGCAAGTTGATAAAATCTCCTTCAGCAAAATTGTATTCAAG
>JAXCGZ010017521.1:37500-47500 GCA_037179515.1 Halocaridina rubra | reverse complement strand
ATGTGTTGAAGGCTAGACAGTATCGTAAAACAACACATATGCACAAAAATATCTGTACTATATTACACTACGATACCTGTACTGTGTTACTGTGTAGTACAAAACTGTAAATACTACCTGCACAGTATACTGTACTCATGTGGTGTGCTTTCATAGGGAGGGAGAGAATTGCTTATCAGGAGAAAGCTTGCTATGTCAGCTGCTGACAAGACAGGGGCAAGCAGGTGAGTCTGGAAAGGCAAAAGAACAATCAATACATAATCTATAGAAAACATAACTATACCATATAAAACACACTTATAAACATAAAAAATATTACACTAGTATCCCACATTATATCAAATTAATGGCTTTATTTATTTATTTTATTATATACAGGTGGTTATACTGAAAAAGTATACTATTGAGTAAAAAAAATAAAAAATACAGGTCTATAGTTTTTATTTTTAACTCATTCTCCTTTTTTAAATATTGGTACCACATCTGCCTATTTCCACTCCTTGAGTACCAATCCTAATTTTATCACATTAGACAATAGTACCGTCAGTGGACAACTAAGCTTTGCTTTGCACTCCTTTACTATTCTAGCATAAATTTCATTAGTTCCCAGAGATTTATGAGCCTTTAATTTATCTATTTCTGTTATTACATCCTCTCTCGTAATATTTATTGTATTAAGTATATCATCGGGACAGTCTGTATATATGTCTTCTCCCTCTGGAATATATTCCAAGTTTTCATTGGTAAATACAAATAAGAAATATTCATTTAAACATGGTCACTAGGCACAATACGGAGGGCGGGGATAAACTGAGCGGTGGTTCTTCTTTCTCTTGTAATCCCCCGTAACACCATATTCTTAAACTACACTCAACAAACTATTTCGAATAAAATCGTATTTACGGCTATTATATTTGGTTTTTTTTAATATAATATTATCCTTCAATATAACCATATATAAAAACAAATAAATAAAGCCATTAACTTGATATATATGAATAAAATTGTTTGTTAAATATGAATACAGCAATGTTGACTTACTTTGTATTCTTGTGTATTTCAAATAAAATTGTATTTACAGATATTTGGGTTTTTTTTTAATTCAATATAATCCTTCAATATAGCTAAATATATAAAAATAAATAAATAAATAAAGCCATTAACTTGATAAATACGAATACGGCTGTGTTTGCTATATATGAATACAGCTATGTTTGTTAACTTTGTACTGTATTTATGTGTATTTCGAATAAAATCGTATTTACGGCTTTTACGTGTTTTTTCAAATTCAATATAACCCTTCAATACAACCAAATATGTATAAAAAAAATAAAGCCATTAACTTGAAAAACATGAATACAGCTGTGTTTGTTAAATATGAATACAGGCGTGTTTGCTAACTTTGTATTCATGTGTATTTCAAATGAAATCCTATTTACAGCAATCTGGGTTTTTTAAATTAAATATAATCCTTCAATATAACCAAATATATAAATAAATAAATAAATAAATAAAGCCATTAACTTGAAAAATATGACTACAGCAGTGCTGCCAGCTGTGTATTCCACTGCCGTGGTCACAAACTGTTTTGGTGCGTGGTTTGAATTTACCCCATCAGCCAGTTAGGTCGAAAAATTAATTTATTAATAATTTATTTATTATTTATTGCCCTCTGACGTAACGGCGAAACAACGTAACTCGGAACGACGTTATAAGAGGACCTACTGTGTAAATATATATATATATATATATATATATATATATATATATATATATATATATATATATATATATATATATATCTAGCTATCTAGCAATCTATCTATCTATATATATATATATATATATATATATATATATATATATATATATATATATATATATATATATATATATATATATATATATATATATGTATACTATATATATATATATATATATATATATATATATATATATATATATATATATATATATATATATATATATATATAAAGTGTATATATATATATATATATATATATATATATATATATATATATATATATATATATACTATATATATATATATATATATATATATATATATATATATATATATATACATATATATATATATATATATATATATATATATATATATATATATATATATATATATATATTGTATATATATATATATATATATATATACATATATATATATATATATATATATATATATATATATATATATATATATATATATATATATATATATATATATATATAGGTAGGGTTTTATCATGTCCTAAACATTACCATCCCTTCTGTTAGGCTCTCCGTAGCAAGGAAACGGAGCATGAGATAGGTTGCTTTGTTCTCCTATCCTTTCTGATTACTTCTTACGACACGTGGGGGTTATGAGTGTGGTATTCTTTCTCCTGTACCATCAGGGATTATGAAAAAAAAAGCATGTTATTCTGTATATATATACAGAGGTCCAAACTTTCATAAACGGTTCATGAGCATGGGGGTACTACAAGCAATATTCTTTGACATTAACACAATACGTGAGTACAAATATACATATATATTCCTAATATGAAAGTTCCTGACTACAACAATTATTTAAACAAAAAGTCTTGGCAATAACGAGATTGAATAAAATCAGCAAAAATGGTATTATTTACAGGGTTTAAATCTCGTACTCAAAGCACGATCTACTTATACTACTTGCATGACCATTTATATGTCAAACTTGTCTGACAATGACCTACTTATTAGAAGACATGCGATATTAAAAGAATATTTTCATTAAATGTGTATTTCTCCTATGTAACGCACAAAACGACCTCGGACAAAGACCCATCTCCTTGGTTTGGTTGTGACCATGAATTAAAAGCTGTATATTGCTTTGTAAATGCTCTTCAATTTCAAACCTCATAAAACTATCCAAGTAAGTCAAAGCTGAATATGTGTCACGTGTCTGTGACAAAATTTTTTCTAGTAAATGAGCTGCATTGCTTTATGTTAATGTAAAGTTATTAAGCCTATTAGTATTCCTAATATACATCAAAGTTAATGTGCAAAATATGATATTACACGACAAATTATGGTAATTATCTACTATTTAAGAACTAAATCTAAATTTTTCAAGCTAAATCTACAGACAATGGATATAACTAGTAATCAAAATCTCTATAGAGAGTGAAGTAGCTGTGCTAGACTCACAGGTTAACTTAGACATCATATGGCTCTTTTGCTTTGAATTTGACAAATTATTAAAAAAAATCATCAGAGATATTGAGTGATGAGTTGACGTATTTGTAAGACGACTATAATAGGCAACAGAGAAAAAAAAAGTTATAAGAAAATTTTAGAAACATTTAGTTTTAATTTTCAAACAGAGGACCTATGACAGATATGTGTAAATCCTTTTCCTGCAGCAGCTATTAAGGCAGTTATTGTAAAAATATAACCAAGAATAATAGAACTTAATTATACTTTCTCCTGAACTCTTTTGTCAGTTGTTTTGAAGCGAAAAATTAATTCAAAGGAGGTAGGGGAATGCTACCCCACCCCTTGAACACCGGTATTCCTTTTAAATATCTCCTAAGAGAAGCAAGGAATACTAGGGTATTACTCATTCTCTTCAATCTCATGAAAAATAAATACACTATACATAAATGAAAAGAAACTGACCTATCCATAGAATGGTGATGAGAGCTATACGTTTGTGTAAATTGCAATGCTCCACTGCCACCGCCATCATCAAACCTCCTAAGAACTTAATAGTGGTATCTTTTAGGTACACTTCACAGACAGCTTTCGTAGACAGGATACCCAACAAAGGAAATAAGAAGACGGGGATCAACGAAGTCACACACAGAGGCAAAGCTTCAGTTACCCAATATGTAGCCATGACGAGAATGACAAACGCACATCGTAGCTCCTGAAGAAGCACAAAAGAATACTTTAAATATGAGCATACCATCCTTCGTGTCCTGTGCAAATCAGAAGAAAATATAAAACTATAAACAAGGGAAATGAGACCATTCTAAATAAATACTTATCAATTGTCCCAAAGTCCGTCAATATTAACTAAGTGTAATTATACAATTACTGTCAAACACTTGTTATCTCTAAAAGAGGAGATGAGACTATTTTGAATAGATATTTAATCGCTATCTCAAATTTCGTTAAGATGCCTTAAAGTCAAAGCAAAAAAATAATGCATGAAGACTTCGTATTTTCAAAGAACAAACTATATAACATAGTAATAAACATTTTCTATTTCAATATATTGTACCCCAAAGTTTAGAGCTATAACATGGCATAAGGCACAGAGAAAATATAAATCAATTTCAGACCAATATATCTACCAGTTTTCTATTTGGTATACTTGCCTGTGATTTCCCTGTAACTGCCATTGGTGATAAGAAAATAGGTGTTAACAGAACAAACACATATTTCCAGTACATCCGCAGCCACACTTTGATGTTAGACCTTCGAGTCCGCCAGTCACCTGTCAATAAATATGTTAAATTGGTTCTTATTTCACCCATTCACATAATATTTGACAGACGAGTTATGAATAGCTCATGAAATGCACCTAAATTGCAGTCACAGTATGAAAATTTCTGATTCCCATGACTTCTTGAAAGTAAATCACCAAATGCCATCTGAATCAGGGTTGCCAGATGGCCGTTTTTGCGGTCAGATTCCTTAAATTTGGCCGTATACAAAAATGACTGGCCGTAAATAAATTAGACTTCCACGGCCAAACCATTTGGCCGAATTTTGGCAGAATTTTATTATAAAATTACTTTATGCCATATTGTAATAAGTAGAGAGTATATATGAATTATTCTTTCTCACTTTATTTCTTTTATAATTCCTTTTGACCTATCTACTCACCCATCGGTCAGTGGCAAGAACAAACGAAGGTGAAAATCTCTTATCTTTTCTCAGGAAGCAGGCGGCAAGCTTTAATGTTTATTTTCAGAGCAATAATCCTTAGCGCGGTCTCTGACCTTTGATCGGCAACGAGAAAGGTCATAGAGACTGCGCTTATCGAGGAAGGATTAATGGCATTAAGATCTTCAGTAGCAGGGATGATTTCCGGTACAATTATTAACTCTCAGTGCCTATAAAAGTCGAAATGACCCAAACATTTAATGTGCCTATACCATATCGTTCCAACTACCCCTACCAACGGAGCTAACAAAGGGTGGGCACACAACGAATTACAACTTCGTGAACAACGAAGACTGTTTTCCAGCATTAAAGGACTGAGCTTTTCCAGCAAATATGACCGGCATTACGACAGCTAATGCATTTATCTTTTTTTGCTGTTGAATTTCTATATTGATGGAGTTGTAAGAGAGGTGAATGAGCGAGTGCGTGGTCGAGGTTTGAGAATGGTAGATGGGAATGATAACGAGTTGGAGCTGAATCAGTTGCTGTTTGCAGATGATACTGTGGTGGTGGCAGATTCAGAGGAAAAGCTGTGTCAGTTAGTATCAAAATTTGGAATGGTGTGTAAGAGAAGGAAGTTGCGAGTGAATGTGGGAAAGAGTAAGGTTATGAGGTGTACAAGAAATGAGGATGGTGCTGGATTGAATGTTATGTTGAATGGAGAGACACTTGAGGAAGTTAATCAGTTTAAGTATTTAGGCTCGGTTATAGCTGCAAATGGTGGAGTGGAAGCAGATGTGTGTCACAGAGTGAATGAAGGATGTAAAGTGTTGGGTGCATTGAAAGGAGTGATGAAGAATAGAGGGTTGGAAATGAATGTTAAGAAAGTTTTGTATGAGATAGTGGTTGTGCCAACTGTAATGTATGGATCAGAGTTATGGGGTATGAAAGTAAGTGAGAGACGGAAACTAAATGTGTTTGAGATGAAATGCCTAATTAGAATGATTGGTGTATCTCGACTGGATAGGGTTAGGAATGAAGTGGTGAGAGAAAGAACGGGTGTGAGGAGAGAAATTGCAGCCAGAGTAGATATGAATGTTCTGAGATGATTTGGCCATGTGGAAAGGATGGATGATGAAAGACTGCTGAAAAAGGTGATGAATGCGAGAGTTGATAGGAGAAATGCTAGAGGGAGGCCTAGGTTTGGATGGATGGATGGAGTAAGGAGAACCGTGAATGATAGGAGGATGGATGTGAGGGAAGCAAGCGAGCATGCTAGGAATAGGAATGAGTGGAGAGCGATTGTGACGCAGCTCTTTTGGGCATCTGCTGTTACCAAGGGGCTGCATCTCACAGAGGTAGCCCTGTGGTAGGGGCAGTAGGAGGAGTTGGCAGTTGTGAAGCGACACAGGTTGTGGAAGAGCCGGGAGGATGGGCTGTGGCACTCCAGCAGTGCCATCTGAACGGTCGCTAGTTCCCTCGTCATTGCCCATAGAGCAAAGTAATCCCCTTATTGTTTTCTTTTCTTGATGTCGGCTACCCCCCAATTAAAGGGGGAAACAGCCAAGGTAGATAGAATAGATAGTCTTCGGAATCGCCTTTGATACCACTGTCAAACTCCAAAAGGGCACCACTATGAAATGACCTTCCCCAAAATGACAGAAGACCCCCAACTTCCAGCACAAATGAAGACGAAGAAACGGAAAAGTCCGACTACCTTGTTCCAGAGAGTCAGGATTCGCAAATTTAGATATTCCAAACGACTGACTGACTCACTAGGAAGGAAGGTCTTCAAGTCTTCCAGCGCCTTTGATCTCCTCACTGACTAAATCACCAGAACTAAATTCTTCAGAGATAAACAACGTAGGACCAAAGAAAACTGACAGTGACATTGTAGAAGTACAAATAATGGCTGTACCAGTATAATCTGATACAGGGATCGATTCTTTGTAACCAGCAAAAGGTGAGACAGATTACCTTCATATCCAAAAAAACTTTCACATCAGAATATCTCTCTCATCATATCTCCCTTTCTGGCACTCCAGAAGGGTTGATAAGGTCACTTTCTGATAAATATTTGCCACTTTCCAATAAATTCTCACTTACACTAGTAAAGGTTATTATTTGTTTTCTTGGAGGAGTTTTAACACTATTAAAGGTTGTTGTTATTATTATTATTATTATTATTATTATTATTATTATTATTATTATTATTATTATTATTATTATTATTATTATTATTATTATTATTATTACTATTATTATTATTAATGATAATAATAAAAATCCAGCCACTGAGGGGGGCAAGCCAGCCTCAACTTGGTGCCGGTCCCAAGCCCGAGTAGATGGGGAGGGTTGGCGGCAGGAAGGGCATCCGGCCATAAAATTTTTGCCAAAACCAAAATATGGCCAGTACAGATAACTCGCTAGAAACATCGACCCCACATAAAAGTGGGAAAAGATGTAGAAAAAAAAAAAAAAAAAAAAAAAAAAAAAAAAAAGAAGAAGAAGAAGAAGAAGAAGAAGAAGAAGAAGAAGAAGAAGAAGAAGAAGAAGAAGAAGAAGAAGAAGAAGAAGAAGAAGAAGAAGAAGAAGAAGAAGAAGAAAAAAAAAAGTGCAGGGTTAAAATTCTTTTAATTTACGTGCCGGGCTAATATACTTACCGTACATATTTCCATTCAAATAAATATGGCCGTAGACATAAAAAAAAAAAAAAAGTGTTTGGTCGGATTTGGCCGTGAAATACACAGAATTTGGCCGTGGGGTGTCTTTGTCATCTGGCAACCCTGATCTGAATTCATATGAACCTCCTAGCAGTTAATTATATTTGAACAAATTTCAGGGACCAACTTAAGATATCGACTCCCAGTACATTAAATAACCCCATAAATTGTTAGTTTATGTTAGTATAGGTTAGCTTAGGCATTAACCTAACCTAACATAACCTACCCTAACAATTTACGTAGTCAACCTATGTACTGAGAGTCGATATCACCGTGGCTCAGTCGGTAGCGTCCGCTACTTTGAGACATCAGGTCTAGGGTTCGCGCCCCGTCACGGTCTGAGGTTAGCAAGGGCATGCACTCGGGGTAACAATTACACCTGCCAAAACAAGTCCTTCGCAGGAAGGCAACCGTCCTAGCCCTTAGTAGAAAAGGGAGTCCGTGACGTAAAATCGGAACAACAAACTGAGAGTCGTTATCTATACTTGATCCATTATCAGGTACGGAGTTCGGTTGGCCTACGTCTCATTAATGAATTATTATTTTTTTTTTTTACTAAAACATCCGAGCCTAACTAACACTTGCCCTACTAAAAAACTGAAATATTTATGCCCTAATTAAGCTCTAAAAAAATATAAGTAAGTATATAACGTATCCATATAAGGACAATAATGATAAAATGCCGATACGTGACAAGTAATTGATGAAGTAAATGCACACACGAATATTCTTATCACTTATATGAGAGTAAATAACTATATATATATATATACATATATATATATATATATATATATATATATATATATATATATATATATATATATATATATATATATATATATATATATATATATATATATATATATATATATATATATATATATATATATATATATATATATATATATATATATATGTATGTATATATATATATATATATATATATATATATATATATATATGTATATATATATATATATATATATATATATATATATATATATATATATATATATATATATATCTATATATATATATATATATATATATATACATACTATATATATATATATATATATATATATATATATATATATATAAAGAAACACTCGATATACAAACATACAAAGGCACTATTGGTAATTCACATAATTACGCCGAGTACAAAGGAAAATTACATATCCTGACATCCAGCTTTGACAATAAGGGGACGGGTTGGCTATTATCTTCCCAATATCTCCAGTTATACCTACGATACAGCCTGATGTTAATACACAGGCTCCGAGCCAATAATAATATTAATTATAATAATAATAATAATTAATAATAATAATAATAATAATAATAATAATAATAATAACAATAATAATAATAATAATAATAACAATAATAATAGTAACCTTTGATTTTCTTTAGGTTTTCACTCTTGCCAGTAATATTTGCACTGCATATTCATATAGCAGGATTAACGCTTATCACAAAATTAAGCATCTACGAATATTCACATCTACATTAAAATCGTGATATTAACAAAGATATATCTGGATAAAGTTGTATATATTTATATTCTGTGAATTGATTTCGTTTACCTTGAGCGATGTCTGAACGCTCCTCCATCCTTGAGCTCCAAACCATACTGAGAAAGAGTGAATCAGCGGCGATCAACAACAATCTACTTGGCGTTGCGACAGAAATGGAGGGTACGGACGGGCTTTTACCTGATGGCTCTCAAAGGCTTTAATCATCCTTGAACACAAACTACAAAAAATACGCATTTCCATTGGAGATGGGCTGTTTTTTATCTCCTCTATAAAAGATGACTCTAAAATTATTTTATGTGAAATAAAGGACAAATACGTGTTATTTTTACGTCTCTCTGACAAGTCATTGAAGACGATTTTTATGCAAATCCGCAATTTACCTACTGCAGCGATAGTCAACCTGGGTGCACGGTGCACCCCAGGGTGCATGAATTTTTTCAAAGGGTACCTGGAAGTAATGGGGTACATGGAGGGGTACATGACATGACCAGTGTGTACCAGAGTGCACAGTTCGAAAATGTGTTTTAAAAAGAAAACTGTAAGTATCAAGTAAGAAATTAAATTAAATTGAGATAAAAGTATTTCAGGTTTATGTATTACATTAGTATATTAAACATCTAACCTATAAAATATATAATATCACCTATTTTTGAGGGTAACCTAACTCCGTTAAAGACGCAGTGGCTGACATTTAGCACGTATATCATAATTATTTGGGACCGAGTAGCTATTTTTTGTTTAGAATATACACCTAATACTTAAGACGTGATTTTTTGAGCTAGGGTACATGAATTTCTCAACAGCTCCCGGAAGGGTGCGTGAACTTAAAAAAGC
>JAXCGZ010017521.1:17500-27500 GCA_037179515.1 Halocaridina rubra | reverse complement strand
AAAAGAGCCCAAAGCTCGTATCTTCCCGTCTTCTGATCGGTCCATTTTCTACTTAGTGACACTTATCATACCTGTCCTTAAAACTATGGATTGAGATAGCATTAACTACCTCCTCGCTTAGCGACTTCCAATTATCAATTTCTCTTACATTGAAAAAGTACTTCCTTACATCCTGTGTGTATGTGTGTGTGTGTCTACATATATATATATATATATATATATATATATATATATATATATATATATATATATATATATATATATATATATATATATATATATATATATATATATATATATATATATATATATATATATATATATATATATATATATATATTTGAGTGTGAGTGTGTGTGTGTGTGTGATTACCTAATTGTGATTACCTAATTGTGTTTACGGGAAAGAGCCCAAGGCTCGTATCTTCCCGTCTCCTGATCGGTTCCATTTTTAGACTTAGTGATACTTATCATACCTGTCCTTAAAACTATGGATTGAGGTAGCATTAACTACCTCCTCGCTTAGCGAATTCCAATTATCAACTACTCTTACACTGAAAAAGTATTTCCTTACATCCTGCAAACAAGTTTTCTTCCGAAGCTTCAAACTATGACCTCTAGTTCTAGAGCCAGCCATATCGAAATATCGATCCCTATCCACTCTATCATAACCATGAAGGAATTTAAAGACTGTCACCATATCCCCCCTTACTCTTCTAGCTTCGAGTGATGGCAAGTCTAATTCCCTCAGCCTCTCATCATAACCGAGATTGCGTATTTCTGGCACCAGTTTCGTGGCATGTCTTTGAACTTTTTCAAGCTTAGCTATGTGCTTTTTCAAGTGCGGATTCCAAAAGGGGGCTGCATATTCCAGTTTTGGCCTCACATAGGTTACATAAATATTTCTGAACATTTCCTTGTCCATGTGCCTGAAGGCTACCCTTACATTTGATAAGAATGCATATGCTGCCCTTACTACGCCATTTATATGTATTTCTGGAGACAAATCTGCCAATATGTTTACTCCTAGATCTCTCTCATTTTCTGTCTCCTGAAGCTGTACTCCAGCCACCGAGTAGTCAAGCTTGGGCCTTCTTGCACTTGTACCCATTCTCATTACCTTACATTTTGAGGTATTGAATTTCATTAGCCACTTTTCTGACCACTCATGCAGATTATTTAGATCCTCCTGAAGTTCTCTACCATTGTTCTCGTTTTTTACTTTCTTCACAATCTTTGCATCATCTGCAAACATATTCATGAATGAATTTACAGACTCTGGTAGGTCATTTACATATACAAGGAACAAAAGTGGCCCTAAAACTGAACCCTGTGGAACTCCACTACTAACTCTTCTCCATTCAGACACTGAGTGTCTTACTCTAACCCTCTGTTCCCTTCCTTCTAAGTAAGTTTTTATCCATTCCAAGACATTTCCACCTATTCTAGCCATTGATTGCAGCTTCCTAATAAGTCTCCCATGTGGAACAGTGTCAAACGCTTTCTGGAAGTCTAGGAATATGCAATCTGCCCAACCCTCTCTTTCCTGTAAGATTTGGCTTACCTCATCATAAAATTCTAATAAGTTTGTTACTGTTGATCTTCCTTCTCTGAAGCCATGTTGCCTCACTGACAAAAAGTTGAAGGATTCCAAGTGAAGAGAGATATGTTTCCTTAGTAGTTTCTCCATAAGTTTGCAAACTATGCTGGTCAAGGAAACTGGTCTATAGTTCAGAGCCGTATCCCTCCTTCCCTTTTTGAAGATAGGTATCACATTTGCTTGTTTCCAGCATCTTGGAATCTCCCCCGACTCCAATGACTCCTTAAATATGATACTTAGTGCCACTGATATTGTGTTTGCGCATTTTTTAAGCACATGAGGGGATATGTCATCAGGACCTGTAGCTTTATGAACATCTAAATCCATCAGCGCCTTGCATACCTCTGTGGCTGTAAGGTTGATGTTCTCTAATACCGGCCCTTGAGCTTCTATCACTGCAATCTGAGGGGGTGGGGTATTTTCTACTGTAAATACTGACTGAAACTCCTTGTTCAATTCTTTGCAGATCTCTTCGTCCGTCTCAGTGATGCTTCCATCCGCTCTCTTTAGCCTTAAAACCTGTTCTTTTACCTTCAGTTTTCCTCTGATAAAGCTGTGGAAAAGCTTGGGATTTTCTTTAGCCTTCCTGGTGATGTCCCTCTCATAATCTTTCTCTGCCTCTCTCCTTTTACTTAGGTAGTCATTTCTTGCTCTTTTGTAGGTTTGCCAGGCATTTATGTTTTTTCTCCTCCTATACCTTTTCCAGCATTTGTCTCTCCACTCCTTAGCTCTTTTACACCCATTATCGAACCATTTCTCTCTGGCATGAATTACACCTACTTTGGTGACAGGTATGCAGCAATCTACTATCTTCCCATATTTCTCACAAAAGATGTCATACATTTCTTGTACAGATTTGTTGTAAAATAAGGTTCTCCAGTCAATAACTGCAAAAAGCTCATTCATTTTGATGTAATCTCCTTTCTGATAGTTCCTCCTCATGTCCTCAGTGCCTCTACTCTCAGGAAGAATGTCTTCAATGATATACTCCATCAACAACACACAGTGGTCACTCTTTCCAATTGGTGGTTCATACTCAATATTTTCAATATCCAACACATTATCTGTGAACACCAGATCAAGTAGTGATGGCTCATCCCCACCCCTGGCTCTTGTTGGTTCCATTACATGTTGGTGTAGGAAATTCCCTTGTACGCAATCTAGGAATCTTGCCCCAAAGGAGTCCTCACCACTGTGTGGGTCAAGATTTATCCAATCTATCTCTTTATGATTAAAGTCTCCCATAATCAAAATCCTACATTTTTTCTCCCGCGCCATGTTAACAACTGAGTTTATGACTTCAATCGTACCTATATGACTTTCCTCATAAATTTCAAGCCTATTTTGGTTCCTTGGTGGGTTGTATACAACAGTTATTATAATGCTCTCTGACCCAGTATTTATGCGAGCAACAAGAAATTCCCTGAACTCACTTTCTATAGCCAAGTTTATCTCTTCAGCTTGAATCCTCTCACTTATGAGCAGTGCTATCCCTCCACCAGTCCTCTCAGATCTTTCGACCCTTAGTATTCTGAAGCCCTTAGGAAAAACTGTGACACTGTTTATGTCCTCACTCAACTTAGTCTCTGTAATTGCTACTATATCTGCCTTACTGTTGTGAATCCTATCTTTTAATTCTACTGCCTTACCAGCTAATCCATCAGCATTTGTGTATAACAATCTTAATGAGGCCCCATCCCCTGATTAAGATTGTTATACACAAATGCTGATGGATTAGCTGGTAAGGCAGTAGAATTAAAAGTGTGTGTGTGTGTGTGTGTGTATTTGTGTGTTTGTAAAACAAACAGAGAGAGAGAGAGAGAGAGAGAGAGAGAGAGAGAGAGAGAGAGAGAGAGAGAGAGAGAGAGAGAGAGAGAGAGAGAGAGAGAGAGAGAGAGAGAGAGAGAGAGAGAGAGAAGAGAGAGAGAATCACATTTTTAACTTATGTGAACTCAAGAGGGCATTGTAGAATTATCTCCGATGAAACAGTGATCAAATCGGGTAAACTCGATGTCAAAATCTCCTTGCATGAGACCTAAGATAGCAGTCCTCTTACAGAACTGCACTAAGACAACAACGTAAGTGATGACGAGGCTGGACAAACTGACAAACGTCCTGGCCGATATGCTGGAATGAGATAAAAACACTAGTGGAAAAGTTGTAACATAGCATCATCATGATATTTCAATTATACTTTAAGTCTATATTAGGTGATGAGGAAACAAAATTTTAATGAGACCTGGGTTAAAAAAAATACATACATATATATATATATATATATATATATATATATATATATATATATATATATATATATATATATATATATATATATATATATATATAGGCTAGAGAATGTAATAAAGGCATAAAACAACAGATTTAAGTCCATACATACATATGCAATGGCCATAATCTCCCTGGTAAGGGGGATGACCGCACTGTTTAGGTCTCCACAGGGTAAATGGGTAACTAACTAGACAAACAAGCAATCCTTCACACAATTGTCATGGTTTCCAAACATCCTGTCTCCATCGCATTAATGTTGAACTTTTCATCCTCTCTTGCATTCCAAGTATCTTCTCCATTCAATTCCGTGGTCAAAATCGCTCTCTCATCACATTTAGCATCCCAACTAGTTATATACTCATTTCCTTCACTCCTATAGCAGGCTTGCCAGGCCATGCCATAAATGACATTTTCCCACTAGTCTCGTGCTTCCTGAAAATATGCAATTTTTTATGGCACAAAATAATTGATTCCGTAAATATGCCATAATTTGTAGCCGGTTTACTATTTTTGGCAGCAATGGCCAGTAAGTATGTGTGATATATTTCAAGGAAGAGATTCCATCAATTTTAACAAATTTCTTGACACTAATGCAAATTACCTTATATAAACCAGCATCACTCTTCTCAGACATAAAATCTTATTTTTATGAACACATTATCCCACTACGCAATATTATAGGGTTAGGTACTGATGGTGCATATTATTTATATGAAATTCATATCTCTGTGTACAATTAGATAAGAGAGTACTCTCCTCATTGTAAATTGGTTAGATGCATATGCCAAAGTTTCAGTTTGAATTACCTTCACATCTCTCATTCCTCCTCAGTGATATTGCAAAGTGGTGTAAATTTACGACTATGATAAAGTGTTTCATGTATTGAATGCTAATATTCTCAAATTGCATCTCTATAGATTTCTCAGTCCATCAGTAATTAGGTGGTTGTTGACTGGGAAACTTATTTACTCAGTTACACTCAGTGAGATGATCTCGCAGGATATAGGTCTATTGGATATACCAAAAATTATAGCTGCAGAATACTGCTTGAAATGCTAAATGGCTGGTCAAAGTATCTGTGTTTAGTGTTTGACTCTGCACTGATAAATGGGTTTGAGCAAAATTAATGCTTTCTTTCAGCATACAAATGCTGATCCTTGTCATCTTTTTTTAAGAACTTGAATATTCTTTGCATTTCATTAAGGAGTAAAATATGTAAAGATGAATTCCTAAGAATGTATGAACAGGTTGAAGACATACATTTAAATTCTATGACATCCAACCTTTTTGGAGCTAGATGTTGCAAAGATCTATCAAAAGCAAAGTTTTCAAGTGGACAGCTACGTAACAGAAAATACAAAAATCTGAATGTTTTGAAGGCAGCAGTAAATGAAGTAGCTAATTTTGATACACTGGAAGTATTTCATCCAAATGTTCCTCTATCCCAACGTAGAATTGTTAAGTTTCATGAACTGAAGCTTCAGGAATTTATCACTACAGACATAGCTGTAGCTGACTTAGAATAGGAGTGCATTTAATACCAGCTGAATGGCTGGACAAGTGCAGGGACTAATAGTGAACTAAAAAAAATCGTATAAAATTTTGGTGTTGTGAATATGATTTTAAAATGTAGTTGGTTTGTATAGTTTCAGAAGTCTATCAAATGCATTTGTTGAAAGAGTTTTCAGTCAGGCTGCCTCAGCTAAGGCGAAAATAGGAAAGCAAAAACGGAAAACCAGCTTTTATAGAGCCTTTTGATGAAAAGGTCATATTTAATGTAAGACAATGTCTGTTGTAAAAATTTTCTCATTTCAGAAAAGATGCTGAAATTTTTCAATAAAAGTGTGTATGACTATGAAAGTCTTCATGAGAATTGTGATAACATTGAAGCTGAAAATGTACTCCAAGTATTGAGTGAATGCTCTGAGATATAAGTGTCTAGATGTGTCTGAGCTGCTATTACATATGTAATATGTAATACGTTTCAGTTCTGTTTACATATCTGAATTTTCCAAAGAGCCTGCCATTTTTTGTATTTTTCTTGAATAAAGTATGTTAAATATATGGCTCATTTTTATTATTCTATTTTAATTTTGTAACTGGCATGAAGACCGCCCTTTTTCAGAATCAGCTTGCCAGAAAATGCCATAAGTCACTCTCATAATTACCATAAAAGAACGCAACACCTGGCAGCCCTGTCCTGTAACTCAGCTTCCTCTAATCCTTTCACTGCTGCATGCGACCTAAGGCCGCTTTCACACGAAAGTGGCACGTCTCACATGGCATGTCACGTGGCACGCCAGTTGAAAACGAACATCCGGAAGTATGTGAAATATTTTACACAGAAGTGGTGTGACACGTCCCTTGTGTCACGCCACTTCTGTGTGAAAGTTTTCATATATTTCCGGATGTTCGTTTTCGACTAGCCTGCCACGTGCGACGTGCCACTTTGGTGTGAAAGCGGCCTAAGATACCTGAAACTCAACTCCTGTAAGGACCTCCCCATTCACTCTTGCATTCCTTCTACCATCATTTACACTCATCTTACATCTCATAAATCTTTATTTTACCAATATTTACCCGAACCTTCCTTCTCTCTCACACACCTTACAAACTCAGCAGATATTTACTCATGTCTGAACACTTTTGTACTGCAGATCATACAAGAGAAAACATCAATATATGCACATCTAAACCTCAGTTATATAAATACCTTTCTAAGCCAAAATTCTTAATGGATAAGGGTCTAGCTTCTAGGCGAGCATTGAGGGTGAAGAGATCAGTTCTCTGTGAGGTTTCAACTTGGCTCCTATAAACAGACTCCGTAAGGCTCATTGTCATAATTTCATGCTGTAAGTAACGTCCTCGTATTGGTGTGATGTGGAGATCAGAAGCAGTTTTGGATACATTATGGCTAAATAATCAAGATCTAAAAAACAATGAATTATTTTAAATATTTACTTCATTACCTTCAAAAATACAGTACAGTACCATAAAAGATATAATTATACTCACTGCACTAACTATCTCTTCTCCGATTAAGCAGAGTGTATAAAATCTATACGTCACTTCCAGTAGTGGAACGAGGGTCAGTAACACAAACACAGAGCATTCTCCTTTATATTTATCTAGAGACCACAGTACAAAGACATTGGTCATTGCTTGTGACGCTAGCAATAGAAGTCTGAGATGAATAATACAGCCAAATATCTGAAATTATATATATATATATATATATATATATATATATATATATATATATATATATATATATATATATATATATATATATATATATATATATATATATATATATATATATATACATATATATATATATATGTAAATACATAGTTCTCATTTCCAATAAGTTGATGTTGGTAACATTATGTTTTCAAGATCTGACTTCACTCAACTAAACAACTTGAACTATACTCACCTCGTTATGAAGATTAGCAAGTTTATTAATCAGAAGCCATTCATCAGCAATTTCTTGTACCTTATCGTTTGGGATATCACAGGTGGCATTCTTCAAAAAGTGTCCTAATTTCAAAAGTAGTTTCTTTATAACTGAGATAAAAGATGCCATGTATACATCCATTATAGATGGAACGGTGCTCACAATAAAGAGGGGAATAAGTAGAATCAATAACCTGTACTCAGCTACAATGGAAGCAGAACAAAAGATCAACACTGTTGGGTAGAGAAAAGCACTAGCGAGTAAGACACTACTCTTGATGTCTTTTGGTAGCCTTACAGACCTCAGAGTCTCCATATATTCAATGAGACGTCGGCGTTTCATGTAAATCTGGAGGTAAGATGCGATACAGAAGACGTAGCCGAACTTGTACGGAAAGCTCATGACAGAAACCCAGAATGGTACCTCAAAGAGGTAGATAGAAAGCAATAACAATAGAACTATCAAACATATCAGGATACATATTACCATTGACACGATTGCTCTCCGGTTCACAACAAATGCCTCCTCAGGGTTTTTGTGAAGGATGTGAAGACCAACTTTAGTTGCCCAGAAGAATGATAGCCTATAAACTTCATCAACTGGAAAATATTCACCGTCAGAGTTACTAGCACATTGCTGATCACAAGACTCTCTAGGTTTCTGCTCATGATTTTCATTTTCAAGGGGTGCACTTGGGTTTTTATCACTGTTACAATACTCCATCTTGAACTGTTAATAGTTATACAGAGCAAAAGATTCTTCTTTGTTCGTATTCTAAAAATGGTGTCTAATACGAATCATGCCGAAATGAACTTTTTCCAATGGCCATACCATTATGAAGTGTTACAAAATCTTCGTAGGTCACATCATTAGTTTTTGATAACTTATCTCTATTTTAGTACTAGATTGTAAACATACTTCAGTATTTTCAGGTATTAGAAATATCAACAAAATAAAAAGATATGCGCCATTAGCGCTGTTGAGTACCCTCCAATATTATGTTGGAGTTAGGTAATCAACATTTTTCGTTTACCTAAAAAGATAATTGTAGATATATAGTTGCTGATCATTTTTGTATGAGTGTGACACAAAGACAGGCAAGAGAATTGCCCTAATCAGGGCAAAAAGTAGAAGATTAAGGACAAGGTAGTAATAAGGGACTTCTGCAAAATAAGAAAAGGACAGGCTAAAAAAATATCCGAAGTAATGAGGACCTAGAGATATGGCAGGATTAGACCATAAGATGACGATAGATCGGCTTTTTGAAGGAAGATAGGTTATAAGAATCACGAAAGACAGAAGAAGAGAGATTCTGGTGGTGGATGGAAAGAAGCAATCACTACACTGATCAATCCACACGCTAATAATCTCCACACGGTACTTGTGAGTGTTATGCGGCCTAGGCAGTGCGGGAGGGCTCCAACTCGCCAACTCTTCAGAGCAGCGATGGAAGTAGTAATGATTGAAAAGAGAATGGGATGATGCCTTACGGCGAAAAGGAAGAATCCAAATTAAAAGTGAGAGAAGGTGTCATTGCTGAGACTGAATGCCTTAGATTCAACCCTATCAAGGAGATAAATATAAGAAGAAGCACCCCAGACGTGCAAGCAGTAATCTAAGCAAGGATATATAAGACCTTTATAGATTTTAAGTAACTATAAAGATGAAAAGTAATGATGAAACAAAACAAAACCTCATTTTTATGCTGATTTAGAAATTTGGATTATGTGACTCCTCAAAGACAAGTTAGAGGTATGTGGATGCCTAATATGTTAATAGAAGTAAGAGGGTAAATTTTGTTAGTTTCGAAGACAACAGGGCAATCAGGTGAAGAAGATGATAAAGAGATAGCCAAAAACTGTGTCTTGGAGGCATTAAATTTACCTAACTTTTGGGTACCCCACTCAAATACTCTCTGTAAATCGGAGTTCAGAGTTGAAGAAAGAGTGATACGAGTCTGATTACAAGTAGCAGATGAAGGTCGAGAAGAGAAAGCAGAAGAAAAATGAAAGGTAGAATCGCTGGCAAAAGGAGTGGATAAGAGAGGAGGAAGGAGACTTAATAAGATCGTTGATGAAGAAAACGAAAAGACTAGGTGGAAGAACAGAGCCCTGTGGAACACTGCTGGTAACTTGTCATGAGGTACATGTTGGGCCGTTAACAACCACAGATATGAAACGGTTAGAAAGAAAACTGGAAATCAGAGAACAGAGAAAAGGGGCACAGCTATCAGCAGGAAGTTTAGCCAAGAGAGCCTTGTGCCACACTTTGACAAAAACCTTAGAGATATCAATGGCTACGGCAAAGGATTCCCCATAGTTCCTCAGAGAAGATGACCATATAAGAGTAAGATAGGACAGGAGGTCACCAGTGGCATTTGCCTTGCGGAAATCGTACTGGTGATTGGAGTCAGTGAGTAAGATTCAAAATGTTTCAAGGAGTGTGAATTGAGCAAAGTTTTGGATACTTTAGCGATAGCAGAGGTTAGGGCACTATAGCTCGGTAGTTAGAAGGAATAGAATGACCACTCTTCTTAGGAACAGGCTGAAGTAGAGCATAATTCCAAGATGAAGGATAGATACTGATTGAGAGAATAAGGCAAAAAAGACGGCAAAACCCACGGGAGCCAGTTCATCTGCAAACTCCTTAAGG
>JAXCGZ010017521.1:0-15000 GCA_037179515.1 Halocaridina rubra | reverse complement strand
AACTATAAAGGCACCCAAGTATTTTCCGTGGACCATGGGAATCATAATAGTTTACGCAAGTATTTACACAACGTGTCTCGTAGTGTCTAAAAAGGTTATTCCGTACGAATATTATCCATATTTTATTCATCCTACTTTCTTGAGCAGTATTATGCCTGCTCTCATCGATATATACGTATTGAGTTTCACAACGGTCATCGTGGCGTCGCTTCAAAAGCTGAATAATCACATTCGTTCGACTTCGATGTGGGTGACCGAGGAAATAACTACTGTAGCAAAATTCTGGTTGAGAATTCACCGTCTACTCGACAAATACAACGAAGTGAGTACGTAAAGAACATATCTAAAGGATTCTGTCTATAAATTCATCTCTTTCTTTTCTTTTAAAATAGTGAAAGATCAGTTTAATTTGGATCTAGTCTAGAGACTATCACAAGGTCTATCATTTATTCTGATTTTGTCAAAATAAATTTAGTCTGTCGATATTCTACCTGCACTGAATTTTATATAGCCAGTAGTTTCATTGGGATTCATTTGGGTGCATAAAGTTTACCCAAGTTAATGAAATTTGTGAATTAGAATTTTTAAAGCGATCAAGGAGTTTCACTGTTTGCTGAATAACTCTAAGAATGTCTTTTTTTTTTTTTTTAGAGGTAGCAAAAGAGAAACACGAGCGCCAACGTGATTTTCTAATTCTAATCAGGCAAAAACCTGACACTTGTGAATTTATTCAGAGTTTAAGAGATAGGATATTGAGGCCAAATTATACTCTTACTATAAACATACCTCATTACGCTTTTCATACTAAGCAGAGAAGTGAAGCTCTCCTCCAATCATTGTTAATAAACGGTAGATTTAATCTATTAAAACTTTATTTAGGTATCCAGTGATCCTTGATCTCGAAAAAGCAAAAATATCTAATTCTCAAGTCTGAAATGACGTCTTTATTTAATGTAATGGACATCAAGATATTTCTGTAACGACTTCATGTTACTTGTTATCCCATTTCCAGATATTTTCATACTTATTACACGTTCGGATGGTGCTGTTTTTGGTACTTGGAATGACATTTATGTACGCTCTCAGTCTAATAAAGACCAATGCCCAGATAACTATAGTGCTTCCTACCATCTTTGCGCTCTCGGAAATTATTCTTCGCCATTATACTGTCTGCTTGATTGGTGATCAAGTGATTAGGAACGTGAGTATTATTTTTTTTCCAACGCAGCCTTGTGTAGCAATAAATCCCAAAGAGGAAACTTCCTGTGATAAGGATGAATATGAGGAAAACATATAGTGGAGATATGGTTCATCATATTAACCATATCTTCAATATCACGTCTCTACTAATAGTCAGTGAAATATAAATTCTATCTACTAAGGTACAACCTTTCTTTTTTTAAATAACCAAGGGACATAATCCTGATACTAAGTTACTTCATTCAAGATCTTTCATGCTGGTTAGTAGATGCAAAACTTGCAAAAATATCACAGAGTGAACATTTCAGAATATATAGAAGATATCAATGGCATTAGCCGCCCATTGTGATACTACAGCTTAAGGGGCTTTTTTACTTAAATAGGACTGTCCAGGACAGTTCAGTGTTAAGTCTTCCTTCAGTTACGGTTCTTTTTCTATGCCTACATCAACACCGAATATTCTTGGATATTCATTACACCTCATTTTCCCTTCACATCCGACAAGTCACAACACTCCCCATCTACGTTCTCTTATCTTAATATTTTCTTCTTGCCCAGGCCCGATGAGGGCAGATTTTTTTTCTTTCTTTTTTGGCCCGTCCTGGTGTCATAATAAAAAAAAATACAGAAATATATATTCATTGCCAAGATACGCCAGCAAGAAAGAGCAATTACCAATATCATTTACAATAATTTATTATATGTCGTGATTTCTCATTACACCATTATTAAGATGTTCTTGCATATGCCCATAGGCAAAGTAATTATAATTTATAAAATAATCACCTTTTATGAATGTTTATTATACTTGTCAGTATGACCTCGTACTGGACTCTCTGCGCGAGGCCTTAGCAGAAGTAAAAACAAGCATGAAATCCACTGAGGCAAAGGAAGTCATTGAATCCGTTACTGATACAAAAAGGATATCTAAAATCGTAGTGGAGAGCAAAGATAATGGTGGCATTGTTGACAGCCAGATTTCTATAAAAGATGGCAATAAACACGTTCATTTGAAACATTCATGCAGATGTATAAAGGACAGGTCATATCACCTCCCGGATCCAATCAGTCACAAGACCAAATCTCAAGATAATTTGCAGAATGAGCATACCTATGTAAATGGTACAAGTAGAGTGAAAAGAGAAAATGAATCTACGTTTTATAATGTTACTATGAAAGACTATGATGGCTCTCTGGCTTCTGTCCAATATACTCCAAGCACCTATAAGAACAAAAATGGAACCGTCACAACTGAAAACAAACACAAGTTAAATGAATCAGTAAATAATACAAACATTAGATTTGAGAAAATGCCTTGGAAGGGTGAAAAGTTACTCCGTGCACCTAATAACAATGAAATGTACCAAGATTATGACGAAGACAGTACCAATTACGGATTGAAGAATAATAACCTACACAATCTGTTGTCACGGTTGGAAGCTCAACGTATGACCTTAGACGTATGGGGTTTTGAGAGGTAAGACGTAATTTTGAACAGGCCACTGATGACATCTTGTTTAGTGAAAACAGTTGAAAACAGCCCTACTTACATAATCTCTCTCTCTCTCTCTCTCTCTCTCTCTCTCTCTCTCTCTCTCTCTCTCTCTCTCTCTCTCTCTCTCTCTCTCTCTCTCTCTCTTAAAAGATAATAGTGTACTTAATTTCCTCCTGGCCTAAAAACTTCAACTGTAATACAATGCAATATTTCGCCCAGTATGCTTTATGAGTTTTATAATTTTCTTTCTTTGCAGTCTCTCTATTCGGACCTTCAGCAGTCACCTGGGAATGATAATGACATACCTTGTCGTACTTCTTCAGTTGCAGTGACACATAGTCACTCAGTACTCATTGCACGACAAATCTTCTGTATTAATATCTATGAAGATATGAATAGTGAACTTACATATACGAGTATGTGCTTGGTGTCCAATTAAGGAACAAAAATGTTATTTACTCTACTTCAGATACTGTTTCACAGACATGTTCTCTTAAGGCCCTATCACATGGGCACATTTTTCAGGCAGCATCATGACATTGCGACAAAATGATCATCAATAAATTGCAGGAAGTATATCACACGACTCACACTGTTCGACAACACAGCAGATGACGTTGAGCAGAGGCGTACAACAATGACACTGAGAGAGTGAAGAGTGGAACGCAGAAGATGGATGAGATCAACCATGCAATTTTAGCTGTCGCATTGTATGCCATAGCACTGCACAAAGAAGAAAAAAAAGAAGAAAGTTAGAGAAGAAGGATATGGACACGGAAATAGTTAGCAAGATGTCAGTTTACATCCGAAATGTACACAAACCCCAAAATCAAAGAAAAGTTTCATGTTCATTTTTTATAATGAAGTTAGTGTAAATAATGCATAATAAACATGATATAAATTTATTTATAGTGTCCAAATGATATCCTTTAATAACTATATTACAAACAGACAAAATTATATATTTCATCCAGAGCACTAACTACAGACTTTCAACAACTTTTTTACTATTGACTGAGATGTCGGGCAAATTTGATAATTCCCATAAACAACTTAAGGCCTTATCACAGGCATATTTTCGCACGAATTGACGGCGAGCACGCTGTTGCACAATGTCATGTTGCCTGAAACCAGAGATTTCCGCCAACCAGCTGTTTACGGATATTATCGAAAATGCCCAACTTCTGAGCCATAGAAAAAGAGTCGTTAAAAGTTTGTAATGAGTACACTACATAAATTATATAATGTTGTCTTATTTTAATTTATCTGGTAAAGTATATAACTTTTAAACTCTAAATAAGCTTAAATCATGTTTATTATGCATTATTTGCACTAGCCTCATTAATCAAATATGAACATGAAGCTTAAATATGATTTTGGGGTTTGTTTTACATTTTGGCTATGAATGGTCGAAAGTTGTCTGTTTTGTTGTCGAACACAGTGAGCTGTACGATACACTTCCTACGATTTATTGGTGAACATGCTGTTGCATGTCTCGATGTCTGAAAAATGCGCGCATGAGATAGGGCCTTTATTGGTGGAAATCTCGAGTTTTGGGCAACATGTCATTACAAAAGAATGTGTTCGCCGACAATTTGTAGGAAAATGTGCCCATGTGGTAAGGCCTTTACCAGTTGCTTCGTAATAAGGATGAGCATGAGGATGGCGTAAAGATCATGGCTGAGTAGAATGCGTTATTTTCACAAATCTTCTTAAAATCAACAACAACAACAATAATAATAATAATAATAATAATAATAATAATAATAATAATAATAATAATAATAATAATAATAATAATAATAATAATAGTAATAATAATAATAATAATAATAATAATAATAATAATAATAATAATAATAATAATAAAAATATTAATAATAACAATAATAATAATAATAATAATAATAATAATAATAATAATAATAATAATAATAAAAATAATAATAATAGATATCCTTAAGAATTGTTAGCAATTTGCTTCATGTCTTTAATAAAATCATACCTATGACGACTAAATCGTTTTAGTTTCTCCAAAAATTTCATAATATAAAATATGTATCTATGAAATTACGATATCCATTTATTCATGTTAATTATTTCTGATAATCGTAAAATATTAACATTAATAAATCTGATATAACGAGATGTTCGAAGTATAAAAGGTCTCTTTCATCTTCATCTGTCTAATTATAATTAACAGGGGTTTTCAACCTGGGGTACGCGATCACCAGGGAGTACGCTAGGGGTTTGTTAAGGGGTATGCCCTTCTCCATGGGTCATTAGGGGGTTACGCCCCGATACGCGCTTCAGGCCGTGTGACTGACGGTAATGTAGTTAATTCACTTAAGTATCTAAAAATATACACAAGGAAGTGTTTTCTGCGTGTTATTTTTCCACTTATCACATAAAGAATATCCGAAAGGGTAATAGACATAGAATGTAATATAGCTACCGTTTTGGAATATATATTTATTTCATAAAGAATATATATATATATATATATATATATATATATATATATATATATATATATATATATATATATATATATATATATATATATATATATATTTTTTTTTTTTTTTTTTTTTTTTTTTTTTTCTCTTTTTTTTCTTTTTTTTCCCAGTGATGACACGGTCACTTTGTTTCTTCCCCTTTTCCATCCCATGTAATGTTGATGAGAATCCATTTATTTATATGTACTTACCAATTTAATTTGGCGGCCATCTTGTCGTCAGAGGTGTTAATAATTGAGTTCTACCTAGTATCATAATTATCATGAACACCTTGATAATCTACCAAAGTTTTAAATTATGGTATTACATATTGTTATGAGTAGTCATCAGATATTTCAAAGATATCATGCATATGAAAATAATAGGTCAGAAATAATAAAAGTATATTATATGCAATGTCAACTTTGTTCTGGCAACGCTGAATTAGAATGCAATAATGAACGGTACCGATTAGCCGCTATACTGTACTCAAAAAAGAAAGAAAAAATATAAAGGAAATGTCCAGTGAAGTTTACAGTAGACAAAGCAAATGTATCTTTTGATAATTAACAATCAATGTTTTACATGAATGGCAAAGTCCGGGTCTCGGACATCTCTTTTAAATGCGAAAATGGAATTGCCTTATTTTATAGTTTAAGATATATGGCGAGAGACGAGGGCATTTACTGCTGGTAAGTAATAGCCGCCATTCCTAATAATTTTCAGTATTTCAATGAATTGCTCTCATGGGCAGGACTAAGATCCTTGCTCCAAGCTTTGGTTGTCAATTTTATACATTTGAGTGAAAAATTTCGGTATTCGGAAATCAAACACCCATGAAACATGTCAAAAATATATCCACATGGGTTAGCTTTACTGGCCATCGACACTGCGTACAGAATGAGTATCGTAAGTATAGTTTATTTATGAGAACAAATGAAACAATATCGATAGTTAGCCCAGTTTGTGGCCTAATATAATCTATCTGTTTATGTAGTTCATCCGGGCATATAAAAAAAATCGACTCTGTCACAGTCGATGCAGTTTCGGGAACTAGTAGGATTTTAGTACCAAGTTTGTCTAACAGGATTTCTCGATTAATGGAGTATTCATTTATTACGGGTTTGACAAAACGGCATTGTGAGCTAATTATCCCTGAGACCAGGAGTCGATGTAGTTTTTATTCTTGGAGCCATTAGAGGTTGTAGGATGAAAGAAATTTAGAAAACTTGGGTAAGCCACGTATTTTAACCTAGCCTCATTATCCCTACTAGTAAAGTAAGAGAAAGGATGAATATTCATACTGGCCTCACTGGATATCATTGGGCTCGTCAATGATAAACCTGTTGATACCCATCTTAAGGAATTTCACATTTAAATATATCCAACTGGTTACTTGAAGTAGTATTGAAAAGTATGAGGTACAATTGCGAGCTATGTGGTATTATTCCAAGTCTTTTATCGGTGTTCCCATTTCTTGTCTTGTCTGGAATTGAAAGCATTCAAGGACTGCACAATGACTGCTGGTAGCTGGTTCTAGTCATTAATCGCTCTCTGTGTGAAGATGCCCAGTTGGAGAGAGGTCCTTCATCTTCTTTTTGTTAGGTTAAAGTTGTGTGCCCTTGTATCTCTTTCATGTGAAGAGCTAATTTCAGAAGAGAGTCCCTAGGTATATCAATTTCACCATAGGTGAATTTGTAACATAAAATCATATCACCTCTCCTTCTACAGTAATAAGACTGGGTAAATTGAGACACATGAGTTTTCGTAGTATTCAGTAGTCCTTCATTGTGGGTGCCATTTTGGTCGCATGTCTCTTGAGTTCTTTCTAAGAGGTCAGCATCACACTTCTTAATGGGACACCAGATTGCATTACAGTATTCCAAATTATTCCGATAAGAACCTTGTAGACAAGGGCAAAGATTTCCTCATCCATAAATTTAAATGACCTTCATACTAGTCCTATGATCCTATTGACCTTGGTAGAAGCTTTAGCAATATGATTGCTAAATATAAGGTCTGGTGTGAAAATCGCTCCTTTGTCTTACTCTTCCTTGATGGTAGTGAGGTACCCTGTCAGTCTTACTAAAATCCAAATAGATGACTTCTAGGCTCACACCACGGTCCAGCATCTCCTTTCAGTCATCCATGACCTTAAGTAATTGTAACAATGTTGATCTCTTACTTCGATATCCATACTGTTCGTCTGATAAAAACTGATTTCTTTCCATATGGGACATGATCTTTTCTCATGCCACTTTTTCTGCAATCTTGCTGTTTGCGGCTGGAAGGCTTACTGGTCTATAGTTAGATGGAATTTCTCAATATCCTTTTTTGTTAATGGAACATACATGATATCATGATACCATGATATCTCATGGTATCTGTATTTAAAAGATTCCCAAATGCTTTGAACATTGCTGATATTGATACCCTGATGCCATTCACAGAGTAAAAGAACTGCCTCATTTTACTGTAGTCCTCTGTTGAATTGTAGCCTGGAGATAGACAATCTACTATGGTCAATGTTGATATCTGTGGTTAGTAGCAGGCATATGTGATCGTTCTTCCCAAGGGGATCAGGGTAAGCCAGGTTGTCGATTATATCTTCCTTATTCATCTCAAACAATAGTGGCTAGAATGAGACTGCTATGCGAGATTTGGGGAGTTGTGAGCGCATATAGCCCTGGCAGTGAAAGAAGTGAGGAAGAAAGAGAAGAATATTGGATGAAATTAAATGAGCGTATGGTGGACTTGGTAATGAATGTGGATGTGGTGTTCATTGGAGATTTGAATACTAAAGTAGGAAATGAGACCGTGGATGGTGCATTTGGAAAGCACGGAGTGCCTGATAGGAATGAGTTTGGAGAGAAAATTATAGAAATGTGTACTAAGAGAAAGATGTTGATTGCCAATACTGCATTTTAAAAGAAGGATGTGCACAAGTATGTATAGGTCAGAGTAGATAATGATGACATTGCATAAGTTGGTTATGTTGTGGTGGACAGGAGAGTGATTGGAAGAGCATTGGATGTGAATGTACTGAGAGGTACTAGTGGTGGAATATCTAATCATTATTTAGTGGAAAGTAGAGTGAGAGTGGGAGAAAGTGGAGAAGCAAGAGTGGAAGTGTGGTACCAAAAGTTGATTAACCGAATAAGGAAATAGAAAGACTGTTAGTATAAGGCTAGTCTGGGGAATGTGTGGAATATAGAGGAAGAGAAAATGGAGGAAGGAGGGAGTGGAGAAAAATGGGGTTGTTTCAAGTCAGTGTGCAGAAGGAGACAAAAAGGTGGAACTAAATGGAGAGGTAGTGAATGGTGAAATGAGCAGGTTAGTGCAGTAGTGGCTGAAAAGAAGCAGGCATTTGAGGTATGGTTACAGATAGGTAATGTAGAGACAGCATAGAGCAAAGACGATGTAAGTGAAGTACATGTTTAGGGAAGCAAAGAACGACGTGGATGAAAGGTGGGGTAGATGGTTGTCTGTGAATATTGAAAGAAAGAAAACAATTTTTGGAAGAAAGTTAAAAAAGTGAGGAAGGGTGTTAGGATAGGGTGAAAGTAGCAGATGAGCAGTTGCTAGTAGACTAAATAAAAGAGATGAATGAGGAAGATGATAGAGAGGTGGAGATTGTGGCTGTGGGAAAAAAATGGAGATTGTCAATGTTAGGTGATGTGAATGATAGAGAAATAACATAAAAGGAGGTACATTTGGTATTGAGAGCAATGAAAGCAGGTAAAGCTCCTGGGAGAGATGGGTGTCATGTTGAATGCTTGTCAAAATGTGGGATAACATTAATAGAATGGATGGTTAGGTTGTTGAATGTATATCTCAAGAAATGGAGGGTCCCGGTTGATTGAAGGAGTGCATGTGTAATTCAGCTTTATATAGGGAAAGGAGATATGTATAACTGTAGTAGTTAGAAAGGAATTAGTTCGAGTGTAGTTGGTAAGGTATATGAAAGAGTGTTAATTAAGAGAAATAGGAATTGTACTGAGAGACTGATTCTGAAAGAACAGTGTTGGTTCAGGAGAGGAAGATGATGTGTGGGTCATGTGTTTGTGGTAAAACATGTGTGTAAGAAGTTCTTGGAGAAAGGTAGGGACACATTTTGGGTTTCATGGACTTAGAGAAAGAATATGACAGGGTTGATACAGAGGACTTCTGGAGTGTGTTGTGACTGTATGAAATAAGTGGAGGCTGGTTGAATGCGATGAAGATTTTTTGCATGAACAGTAAGGCATGTGTGAGAGTCGGGACTGGTATGAGTGATTGGTTTGAGGTGAATGTAGGGTTATGTCAAGGTTGTGTAATGTCGCCATGGTTTTTGAATGTATATATGGATGGAGTGGTAAGGGAAGTAAATGAGAGGGTATTAAATAGAACTTGAAACTAGTGGGTGAGTGTGGAAGGTTGTGGAAATTGAATCAATTGCTATGTGTGGATAATACTGCACTGGTGGCTGATATTGAGAATGAACTGAATCATTTGGTGACTTGAGTTTGTTAGGGTGTATGAAAGAAGGAACTTGCATTGGAATATTGGTAAAGGTAAAGTCATGAGATGCATGAGTAGTGTTAATGTTGACAGATTGAATGTGGGAGTGAATGGGGACTTTCTAGAAGAAGTTGAGAGTTTTAAGTATCTGGGGTTGTATGTATCAAGGAGTGGGCGAGTGGATGCAGAGGTAAGTCATAGAGTGAAGGGAAAAAGTAAATATCTAGGTGGGTTGAAAAGTGTAATGAGAAAAGGTAAATGGGAATGCATGCAAAGAGAAGGATATATGAAGGTGTAGTACTTGGAAAGTAAACAAGTTGTTTCTTTCCAGTAAATATTTTAGTTTTCTTATAATAATAATAATAATAATAATAATAATAATAATAATAATAATAATAATAATAATAATAATAATAATAATAATAATAATAATAATAATAATAATAATAATAATAATTTAGTTTGTTAATTTCTAGGTTTAAATGTGCTTAACATTTTATACTATATACAGTATACTTAAATAGATAAATACCGTATTGTACCTCGTTTACTATCTATTAAGAAATTGTAAGATGATGTCTGACAACCTCGTTTTACACGTTCAGAGGTGAGTGCTTAACTTTGTGTTCCTGATGTATGATTAGATTTCCCGGTCTTAAATATCTACTACATTTAAGGGAACTTATTTCTCTGATTTTGTTTAATAGGTCCTATTTATATGTACTAATATTTACTAACTTAGGTGTCTAGGAATTTGTTGTTATTTTGGTTTTTCCGGTTAAATCTGTACTTAACCTATTCGCCGGCACCTAACCGTTTACTCTACGGTACCATATGGAAATTTGGTAAGTTGGATATTTCTAAGTTAGGCCTACCTTGTGGGTGACCCAAGCAGGGTGGATGGGGGGAGACGTGACAACCCTTTATCCCCCAGGAGCTGAGAGGAGTGGTCGAGGTGTGTGTGTGTGGATCATGGTAAATGCGTGTTTCTTGGCTCAGCCACAGCCCTTACTAGGGGGAATGAGGCATATATATATATATATATATATATATATATATATATATATATATATATATATATATATATATATATATATATATATATATATATATATATATATATATATATATATATATATATATATATGAATCATTTTTTTACCCCGACCGGGACTTGAACCTAGGACTTATAATTACTAAGTCAAGGCGCTACCAACTACACACCACAGAAGGTTAAAAGGAATCCAACCTTATAGCTTATATCTGTTATACTTAGGAATGAACGCATTCTATCTGCATGCCATTATGTTCATATTACAGATTCCCCAACCTCACTCGTGGCTTCATTTTCGCATTTAATTCAATTCCCAATCTCATTCGGGCTATACAATAATCAAATAAGCACATTACATATGTGAAAACATAAATCATTTTTACCCCGACCGGGACTTGAACCAAGGACTTATAATTACTAAGTCAACGCGCTACCAACTACACACCACAGAAGGTTAAAAGGAATCTAACCTTATAGCTTATATCTGCTATACTTAGGAATAAACGCATTCTATCTGAATGCCACTATGTTCATATTACAGATTCCCCAACCTCACTCGTGGCTTCATGAATATTCCCCAATAACAAATTATGAGTGTCGGGTATGCATAAAAGAAAATGCAGTGCCTAAGTACTTTAAAACTCGTTCTGTGTCTTACCACTATAAGAGTAAAATTGAGAAAGCACTGCAAGATTTGGAAAATGACAAACAATTAGTAAGGTTGAGCATGCTGGAGATTGGTCAAGTCCAATTGTGCCTGTAATGAAATCTCATGGTGAAATAAGAATTTGTGTAGATTTTAAATATGAAAAGTATTAACTTGTGTTAATACTTTTCCATTACCAAAATTAGAGAATATTGTAGCTAATTTAGGTTATTGTCAGTATATAACTAAATTAGACTTGAAAAATTCATATTTACAATTAGCTGTAAGTGAGAATTCCTATCAGTACCTTGTAATGAATACACATCGGGTTTCGTATATATTTCATAGATTACCTTTTCTTTTGTAATCGGCACCTGGCATTTTTCAGAGATTTATTACTGAATTATTGACAAATACTGATGGAGTCCAAGTATTTTTAGATGATATTGTTGTTCTTGGTTCTGTTCAGGAAGAACATGACCAAAGGCTATGTAAGGTGTTATCAGTTTTACAAAACAGAAATGTAAAGCTAAATAAAGAAATATGTATTATTAGTGCTAAAGAAGTACCATACCTAGGATACATACTGAGTAGGAATGGTATTAAACCTGATGCCAAGAAAATTGAAGCAACTTTGGAAACTCCCATTCCAAATTCTGTTCATTCACTAAAATAATTTTTGGGATTATGTACTTACTATAATAGATTTGTTCCTAAATTTAGTACTATTTTATGCCCATTCTATAATTTGACACAGAAAAATTTTAAGTTTAACTTGGCAGCTGTATATAAAAAGGCTTTTAATAGTTTCAAGAAAGCTCTTCCAAGTGCTAATAACCTAGATAATTTTAATCTTAAAGCTATGTTGATATTTGAAGCGGATGCCTATGGGAGTAGGAGCAATTCTCGAACAAGAATTTCAGGGTAAAATTTCTATCATTGCATTTAAAAGTAGAAAATTGTCAAAAGCAGAATGCAATTATTCACAGACTGATAAAGAAGCTCTGTCAATACTTTTTGGTGTTAAAAAGTTTTCTGATTTTCTTTTGGGTAAGGAGTTTGTTATAAAAACGGATCATAAAGCTTTAGTTCATCTTTTCAACCCTAGTAAGAGCATTCCACATTTATCAAATGCCAGAATTCAAAGATGGGCAATGTTTCTATCAACATTTAAATTTAAGATAGATCACATAAAGGGTGAAGATAATATTATTGCTGATGCTCTTAGTAGGTTACCTTTAGATTGGGAAGATAAAGATTTACATGTACCAGGTGAATATGTAAATTTGATAATAATTTTGGATAATGTTTCTTTGGACTTTGAAGTTGTAAGAGAATGTACAGAGAAGTACACCTTGCTGTGCAGAGTAAGAGAATTTATGAAAAATGGATTTCCCAATGTAAAAGATGTGGAAGATTGTTTATTACCTTTTTTTAATCAAGCAGGATCTTTCTTTGTATGAAGATGTTTTATTGTATAGGAATCGTATAGTTGTTCCTGAAATTCCAAGAAAACGTGTTATGGATATACTTTATGATGGTCACAAGGGAAATGTTGCCATGGAAGCTGAAGCAAGGTCTTTTGTATATTGGCCCATAATGGACCAAGATATTAAGCAAGTGACATTAAATTGTGCACTTTGTGTTACTAATCTTAAACCTAAGGTCATACCTCCTTTGTCATGGCCTACTGTAGATATACCTTTGTTACATTTGCATGTTGACTACTTTGAACCTATTGATAATAATAATTTTTTTAATTTATTGATGTATTTCAATGTAAGTATATTACTTCAGAGGGTACTATGCAATGTTTAAGAACCTCTTTTGCAAATTACGGTATTCCAGATACCATTGTGTCAGACAATGCTACTTGTTTTACATCCAAAGAAACTCAGGATTTCTTTAAGAAAAATGGTATTACTCACTGTTCTGGAACACCTTACAACCCTAGCACTAATGATCTTGCAGAAAGGACTGTAAGAATATTTAAGGAGAATTTTAAGAAAATGGATTGTAAACTATCTGTTTAGACTAGAATTTCAAAATTTGTGTATTCATTTAGACGTGCAGTACAGTCATCTACAGGTTGCTCTACTGCAGACTTGATGTTTGGCAGGAAATTTAAGGGCCCCATAGATATTGTTTTACCCAAGCAGCAAGAAACATTTAATTGTCATGATTCAAAATTTAAAGTAGGTGATGCAGTATATGTAAAGAATTTTGGTAGCCCAGAGTGAGTTGAAGCTAAAGTTTTGAAAGTTCTTGGTAAAAGAAATTATTTGGTTTCTGTGATTGTTAATGGTAATTTAATTTGGAAACGTCATTTATCACTACTATTTGAAAGGAGACTGTATAATTCTTGTGAAGTTTATAAACCTTTACCTCCCAAAGATATGATGCCTGTAATACCCAAATGTCCTTTGTATTTTTCTTCTGATGATGATTCTATTAAGGAATGTAGTCCTGATAATATTGTTAACCTTGACGGACATAACCACAGTTCTGTTCAAACCAGGGTTGCCAGATGCTTTAATGAGAAAAATAACAGACATGCAATAAAAAAGGACATTTATCCTACAAAAAGGACAGACATAATAAATATATATATATATATATATATATATATATATATATATATATATATATATATATATATATATATATATATATATATATATATACACAAAATATCTTTATGTAATACTCACTTAAAAATCAAAGGAAAGAATTTCTTCGAAGGAAATAGCCTCGCTATCGTCTACAGCAATGGCTGGAGAGCTTGGACATATGGAAGCTGAAGAGGATGGTTGTGGGTTGCCTAGTTGAGTAGTTCCTCTACAATCTCTTTTGTACATTTCATTTGTGAACAGACTTAGCATGCGGACAGTTTTTCGCTTTCCTTTTTTTTCTCGAGGAAAGAAAAAGACAGGCTGGTCTCAAAAAGGACAGATTGTCCTTAAAAGGACAGACCTGGCAACTTTACTTCAAACTAATGTCGATGATAATGCTATCCTTACATAGAGTAACTCTAATGATGTCTTGAAGAGGTTCACCAGAAAGATTAAGAAACCTGATAGACTGACTGAACATGTTTAAGGAATTTGTAAGCCTAAGGGGGAAGGATTGATATGTATTGAAAATAATTGAGAATCAACACTCCTCCCTTATTCTGTATTGTTTTCGTTATTTATGCTTTCTGTTATAATGCGGGGGATGACGCCTTGTTTACTTGTTTTCTTCCCGCTAGTATGGAGTCACCATGACTTCCGACCATTGTTATTTTTACTAAAAACGTGTATTTGAGGATTACACATATTATTTAATGTCTTATTATAATATAAAGGCTAATATATATATATATATATATATATATATATATATATATATATATATATATATATATATATATATATATATATATATATATATATATATATATATATATATATATATATATATATATATATATATATATATATATATATATATATATATATATATATATATATATATATATATATATATATATATATATATATATATATATAGTGATCCCTCGTTTATCGTGGGGTTATAGTTCAGTCTGACAAGATATCAAGATTAC
>JAXCGZ010017520.1:55000-57500 GCA_037179515.1 Halocaridina rubra | reverse complement strand
ATTTTGTGAATAATAATATGTTTAGCTTTAATCTTTTATTAAATAACTAAGTTTATATTTTTATTTCCCCCTGAGGGAGGGGGGTAAGAATACTTCCTCCGTGTTCCCATGCGTGTCGTTAAAGTCGACTAGATGAGGCAGAGCGAGGGGACCGGTAATCCCCTCCTCTGTATTTAATTGCCAAAAAAAGTCAAAGTATTGTCTTTGACTCAGCCACTCTCCTTATAAGGGGAATATGGCTTTGGTATATATTTGTATATTATTGAGAGATTAAATAAGCATGAACATCTGTCTTTAGTTGGTATGTGCAACCTTTGATTCAATATCCATTAAATGAAGTTTATAATTTTCATCTATATTTTGTAAATAATGATATGATTTACTTTCGATTCTTTTTCAGTAATCATAATATTTATATTCAATTTTTTTTAGTGAATCATAAGATTTGCATTCAATATTTTTAATGGATTAAAAAATTAGTCAATATGTTTAGTGAAATTAAATTATAAGATTTAGATTCATTTTTTTTTCTTTGTGAGTCATAAGATTTGCATTCAATATTTTGGTGAATTATAAAAATTAGAAGCAATATATTTAGTGAAATTAAATAAAAAATTTATATTCAATTTTTTTAGTGAATCATAAGATTTGCACTCAATATTCTTTTAGTAAATTATAAAAATTAGACTCAATATATTTAGTGAAATTATATTATAAGATTTAGATTAAATTTTTTTGTAAATCATAAGATTTGCGTTCAATATTTATAGTGAATTATAAAAATTATATTAAAAATGTGTATTGGAATTAAATTATAAGATTTAGATTCAATTTTTTAGAGAATCATAAGATTTGCGTTCAATATTTTTAATGAATTAAAAAAAATAGATTCAACGTATTTATTGAAATTAAATTTTAAGATTTCGATTCAATTTTTGAGTGAATCATAAGATTTGCATTCAATATCTTTAATGCATTAAAAATATTAGAGTCAATATATTTAGTGAAATTAACTTATAAGATTTATATTAATTTTTTTTGGTGAATCATAAGATTTGCATTCAATATCTTTAATGAATTATAAAAATTAGATTCAATATATTTAGTGAAATTAAATTATAAGATTAAGATTAAATTTTTTTAGTGAATCATGAGATTTGCATTTAATATCTTTAGTGAATTAAAAAAATAGGTTCAATATATTTATTGAAATTAAATTATATGATTTAGATTCAATTTTTTTAGTGAATCATAAGATTTGCATTCAATATTTTTAATGAATTAAAAAAAAATAGGTTCAATATATTCAGTGAAATTATATATGTAGATTAAATTCTTTTTTTTTTTTTGGTGAATCATAAGATTTGCATTCAATATCTTTAGTGAATTATAAAAATTAGATTCTATATATTTAGTGAAATTAAATTATAAGATTAAGATTCAATTTTTTTTAGTGGATCATGAGATTTGCATTCAATATCTTTAGTGAATTAAAAAAAAAATAGGTTCAATATATTTATTGAAATTAAATTATATGATTTAGATTCAATTTTTTTAGTGAATCATAAGATTTGCATTCAATATCTTTAATGAATAAAAAAAATTAGATTCAATATATTCAGTGAAATTATGTAATAAGATGTAGATTCAATTTTTATTTGGTGAATCATAAGAATTGCATTCAACATTTTTAGTTAATTATAAAAATTAGCTTCAATATTTTCAGTGAAATTAAATTATAAGATTTATATTCAATTTGTTTAGTGAATCATAAACTTTGCACTCAATATTTTTAATGAATTAAAAAAACTAGATTCAATATATTTATTGAAATTAAATTATAAGCTTTGGATTCAATATGTTTCGTGAATCATAAGATTTGCAATCAATATTTTTAATGAATTAAAAAATTAAATAAAATGTATTTAGTGAAATTAAATTATAAGATTTAGAGTCAATATTTTTAGTGAATCATAAGATTTGCATTCAATATTTATAGTGAATTAAAAAATAGACTCAATATATTTAGTGAAATTAATTTATAAGATTAAGATTCAATTTATTTAGTGAATCATAAGATATGCATTCAATATTTTTAGTGAATTAAAAAGATTTGCATTCAATATCTTTAGTGAATTAAAAAGATTATATTCAATATATTCAGTGAAATTAGATTATAAGATTTAGATTCAATATCTTTAGTGAATTGAAAAAATATAGCTTCAATATATTTAGTGAAATTAAATTATAAGATTTAGATTAAATTTTTTTAGTGAATCATAAGATTTGCATTCAATATTTTTAGCGAATTTTAAAAATTAGATTCAGTATATTTAGTGAAGTATAAGATTTACATTTAATATCTTTAGTGATTAATTAGTTTTAGATTCAATACTTTAAGTTAATTATAAAGTTCATATTCTATATTCATAGTAAATTATTTTTAATTATTTAAAGACTAATAAGGGTTAAATTGACAATTTTTCTTTAGTGAATAGCT
>JAXCGZ010017520.1:32500-37500 GCA_037179515.1 Halocaridina rubra | reverse complement strand
AATTTTGTACAAAGCTTATAAACATTATTGTCTGATACAGTTTATTTTTCTACATTTGCTTTTCACATGATTATATGGCGTCGCTGTTTTTCAATAGCCTCTCTGGAGACTAGTACTGGTTTTGGCTCAGAATTTTGCAGCCGGATTATTTCCTCCTTGACTCCAACTTTCTCCAGTGGCTTGAGACCGGCACCGTGTTAAATTGGTCCCTTAGTTGCTGTACTGATAGGTTGCCATCTATGAAGAAAGTTTCATGGTATGAGTCGAAGTGCTTCAGATGCTAATCATAGCTGTTGTATCTGAAAATCTAAGACTGAAACATTTTTGTTAAAAATATAGCTTTATGCGCTCTCAATTTTATCATCGATTAGCATACAGCTGTAGTGAAAAGACGATGCTCTCTAATATTGGCCCGTGAACTCTCAATTCTGCAATATGATCGGGTGAATTAATTTCTATTGGAAATTCCGACTGAAACTCCTTTTCAAATTTTCGCAGATCTCTTCATATATCTCAGTAATGCTTCTCTCTCCCCTCTCCAACTATAAAGCTTGCTCCTTCACCTTTGTTTTCCCTTTGACAAAGCTGTGGAAAAGTTTGTGATTTTCCTGAGCTTTCCAAGTAATATCTCTCTCTTTAGGCCTCTTTGCTTCTCATGTGTAATTCTGCTATAGGTATTTATACTTTTACACCTCCTAAACCTAGTCCAACAGTTATCTTACATTTGTTTTTGAATTATTTCTCTTTGTCATTAGTATTTCTCTCATATGTGTGCACGTGGTCCAGAGGATGATCTTAATCTACGTAGAAGGTCAGAGTTCGATTCCTCAAGTTTGCAACACATTTTATCCGCACATCCAGTTTAAAATAAGGAGAGAATAGCGGCGTCCCTTGTATACCATCCCCTGCCATTAATGAATTATGCCAAAATTTTTTGAGACAGACAGACAGACACAAATAGAGAGAGAGAGAGAGAGAGAGAGAGAGAGAGAGAGAGAGAGAGAGAGAGAGAGAGAGAGAGAGAGAGAGAACAGAACACCATAAAAGAGAACAGGGGTATGGAGACTGATGGGGGGTGTGCGAGTGAAGCACAAGCTTGGATGTGGGGGGGGGTCATGTATTATACGCCTGTTTCATCACTGTTTACAACTGGCATCGGGAGGAAGGGAGAGAGGGGGTGGCGTTTTTGGCACCATTCGCCAACACCATCACCAGAACGTTCAAGGAGAGGTTACAACAGAAACTCCTTCTCTCTTCTTCTATTCCACGTTTTTCCTTCCTCCTACTCCTCCTCCTCCTCCTCCTCCTCCTCCTCCTCATTCTCCTAATCTTCTTTTTCTTCACCTTCTCATTTCTATTCTCCTTCTCTTTTCTTTCTTCTTCTTCTTCTTCTTCTTCTTCTTCTTCTTCTTCTTCTTCTTCTTCTTCTTCTTCTTCTTCTCACCTCCGTGACGTCCATTCTTTTGTATATATATATATATATATATATATATATATATATATATATATATATATATATATATATATATATATATATATATATATATATATATATATATATATATATATATATATATATATATATATGTATGTATATATATATATATATATATATATATATATATATATATATATATATATATATATATATATATATATATGTATGTATTGAAAGAATATCCAGCGAGTACTATGTGGAATAAAGATTTTATTATTATTATTATTATTATTATTATTATTATTATTATTATTATTATTATTATTATTATTATTATTACTATTATTGTCATTATTATTATTATTATTATTATTATTATTATTATTATTATTATTATTATTATTATTATTATTATTATTATTGGTTACTCAGTATGTTATCTTATCATAATACATCTTTAGTCTCTCTCTCTCTCTCTCTCTCTCTCTCTCTCTCTCTCTCTCTCTCTCTCTCTCTCTCTCTCTCTCTCTCTCTCTCTCTCTCTCTCTCTCTCTCTCTCTCTCTCTCTCTCTCTCTATTATGTAACAGTGATTCTCAAGTTGAGGGTAGATCTCTAGATACGGTTCTAAATACTAGGTTCTGTATCTAGAAGGCAAAACCAAGATGCAGATACAATATGCAGACAGAATTCTCGCTTCCGTTTCTTCTTCCCTTAAAATGCGAAAAATAAAATAAAATAAAACGCACTCACTCACTCACACATATGTACACATTCACATAGACACATACTAGAACATACAATTACGTAAACACACCCATAACATAAAATAAAAGCCTCACCTCACTGGATATGAACTTAGCATAGCTCCAGCCTTTCCCTTTCCATAAAATCAAAAAGAGAATAAAAACAACACACTCATTCCTTCACTCACTCACTCACGTAAACACCTAATACACTCACACACACACACATACTCACACATACACAATCCATTTAGAATTTTTAGATTAAAGAAAGCCACGCCTCAACGAGAAAGATCCTCGTAGTGCTCCAGTCTCTCCTTCCCATAAAACGTAATAAAAAGGAAATAAAATTAATTAAATTACTCACATACTCCACGAACAACACTCATACAGACACATACACACACTTCCATAAGATGAAACTGAGGGCAGACGCATCTCTGAGAAAGTGCCTCTGATGGCTCCAGCCTCTCCCTCTGGCACCATGAAAAAAAAAATAATAATTTAAACACTCGATCGTATACTGATCTGACTTTCTCATACACACATACATTCTTATACTAGTATAGATCCACGTGACTGAGAAAATTCTTTGCATGGTTCCAGAGATAAAAAAAAAATAAAGAGCTCTGTATCGTTATCGGGTTGTATGGTATATCACCACTGGATCAGGTTTTACGTCATGAACTCCCTTTTCTACTAAGGGCTAGGGCGGTTGCCTTCTTGCGAAGGACTTGTTTTGGCAGATGTAATCGTTACCCTGAGTGTATGCCCTTACTAACCTCATTCGGTGACGGGGCGCGAACTCTCGACCTGCCGACTCAGAGTCGCGGACGCTACCATTTAGCCACGGAGACTACTATGGTATATCACCATGAAATCATTAATTTCCATGAACCATCAACAAACTTTATCGAAAGGAAGTATATTGAATGGGTAAAATGTATGGTCATTTTCTAGAAAGTGGTGGTCACTATTCATATTAATATCTAGATGACACAGGTTAGAATATCTAGGTGAACTAATCTTAACTAGTCCCCTATAAAATACTTAGTGAAATGGCATAAAATATCGAGAGAGAACAATTATAATACACCGAAAAATAGCGTGCATATTACAGAGACGGGACACGATATCGAGAGAAAATTACAGTGTATATTACAGAAATGGTATTGATTCAATAAGGACAGATAGATTTTAAAAAAAAAATCATCTACGTTGAGGGGGAGACCGTCGATACTGAAATATCAAGTAGGGTTAGTATGGGTTAAGTTGGTGGCATGTATAAAATTTTGTATGGCCACTACCTAACCTAACCTTACAACTACCATTAAACATATCCTGTGAGCAGTATACAGTGAAATTTGTTGGTGGTTACTACCTAACAAATAAAGCTATCCTTCCTTTAAATACAAAAAAAAAAGAGAAAGAGCTTTTCATAAGTGTTAAATGCATTATCCCACCAAACTATGTCCATTAGGAATATAGTTAATTAACTCATTAGCTTCCCTTAACCTGCGGTTTGGTGGGTGCCAGACGGCTGCAGAGCTTCGAAACAATCGCATATCATTACGTTGATTCCTTTTTCACTTGGAAGTAGCATCTTGCTTAGCATCTCACTAAAAAGGAGCAAGTCAGGTGAACCGTAGTATCCCCACTCCCCCTTAATGAGTATCTCTATTTCCCTTTAATTAGTATTTCCACTTTCCCTTAATGAGTATCTCCACCTCCCCTTAATGAGTATTTCCACTTCCCCTTAATGAGTATTTCCACTTCCCCTTAATGAGTATTTCTACTTCCTTTTAATGAGTATCTCCACTTCCCCTTAATGAGTATCTCCACTTCCCCTTAATGAGTATCTCCGCTTCCCCTTAATGAGTATCTCCACTTCCCCTTAATGAGTATCTTCACCTCCCATTAATGAGTATCTCCACTTCCCCTTAATGAGTATCTCCACTTCCCCTTAATGAGTATTTCCACTTCCCCTTAATGAGTATTTCTACTTCCTTTTAATGAGTATCTCCACTTCCCCTTAATGAGTATCTCCACTTCCCCTTAATGAGTATCTCCGCTTCCCCTTAATGAGTATCTCCACTTCCCCTTAATGAGTATCTCCACCTCCCATTAATGAGTATCTCCACTTCCCCTTAATGAGTATCTCCACTTCCCCTTAATGAGTATCTCCACTTCCCCTTAATGAGTATCTCCACTTTCCCTTTATGAGTATTTCCACTTCCCTTTAATGAACACCAATAAATCTGGCGTTGTACTTCAGAGGTGGTGGACTCATCCCTTCTTTCTATAAAATGGTCATTCCTGGTTTTGTATTGCTGGATGATCCCATTTAAGAGCTCTATCACATGGTCAGTTTTCATGAGGCAGGGTTGCCAATGAGATTTTCAGAAAAGCCCCAAATCAGGTTCCCAAACAAACCCAGATTCAAAATGAAAAACCCAGATTTTCAAAATATCAAGTTGAAATTGAAATATATTAGTATTTTACTTACTTTTATATACATATTACAACTATAATTCCTCTTCGTAGTCTCTTTCAGTTATCTTCTTCTCAATGAACCGAGTAACATTAACACTAGACTTGGCCACTTCAAACCATTGTCATATGTTTCACAGAAGATTTATGTTTCAGAAGCATGGATTTATTTGCACTCTTTAGCGTAACTCTGCAGTACTTACAATAGCTGGCTTCTTGATAATTTTTATCTTGCTGAAGCCAATCCTTCAATTCCGGATCTCGCAACCATTCTTCCTTGAATGTCTGCACTTGCCATTTCCTTTTCTTAGTGGAAGATTCGCCTAGT
>JAXCGZ010017520.1:25000-27500 GCA_037179515.1 Halocaridina rubra | reverse complement strand
GAATGTCGTAGTGTGACCGAAGCTGCAGCAGCTGCAGCTCAAGCACAGGAGAGAGAAAAAGCACTAGCATTAGCCCAGGTACAAGAAACAGAAAAGGCTCAAGCACAGACACCACCTAGTCCACCAGAAACGAGTGGTAGCAGTACTTCTGTTCTAAAGAAATTATGGCAACGACGGGAAAGTTTGGCCATGGGCAGCATAAAAAGCGAAGAGCAGCATCAATGTACTACTCCTGGTGATGGAAAAGATCGCAAAAAAATGGCCTCTGAAAAAGATCGTGAAGCACCACCCCCAAAAGGAGGAGTGGCAGCAAAGCTTGCGTGGGCTGAAAAGGCAGCCTCTCAAGGTGGGATTACTATAGGTCTCCCTGGGCAGCCCCAGCCTAAACAAGAGAAACCACCAGAAAAGAGCAAGCTGAAAAATGTATTCAAATTAGGTCTAAAGTGTGATGTAGAACAGCCTCAAGGGGCAGTGAAAAAATCTGTAGAAAAGACAAAAATAGATAAGTTCAAAACCGTGAATTATGATAAAACTTTACGAAATATCAAATCAAAGTGGGTTCCAGAGGACGATGAAGAGTTTATGCAGCAGTTCCAATTTAGAGTTAGGGAAGAGAAAAAGGTGAAAAAGAAATTTAAATGTATACAGGTGGGTGATCCCTTACCACAGTGGATCCTGGCAGGATTCCGTATCAACTCGCCTGTGGAAATCATTCATCAACGAAGACTTTCCCGCAGGCGCATTTCCAAAGCCGATTCCAGTGATTTTTCCAGCAGTGAGTGTTCCATGAGCGTACCTCCATCTCTGCCCACCTCACCTAGGTATTCCATCACAGTGACTGATGAGATGGGCACACGTGACCTTTTAGTTTCTGAAGCTGAGGCTTTTCGTCTCAGTCAGATGGGCGCTCATATTATGTATAAGCGATCGAGTATTGATGCCTCTGTAGACACGAGTGAGTTTGATCTTGAAGGGGCTGTGGGAGGTGTACCCCATTACCAGCGTTCCATATCGGCCCTGCAGGCCTCGGGTTATTTATCTCAGTTGATGTATAATATGAGAGGTCGAAGCTCTCACCCACAGGTCATACCAGGTCAAGGGGCAACAGCTTTAGCAGGAGGGGGTGGTGGTGGTCAGGCTGGTCATAGAAGTAGCCAAGGTCTACTGCAGTCTTTTATTCCCGCAGTTATGCAGAGGACGCGCTCCGGCGGCAGTGGGCACGCCTCAAGACTTGTGGCCAAGAAGATCTGGCGAGCACGATCAAAGAGCCAGTCTCGTGCCTCTGCTGGGACGACCTCCATCTGGACCCCTATGGTAAGTACTGCATTGCACGGCTGGCCTTGAGAAAAATCTCTCTCTCTCTCTCTCTCTCTCTCTCTCTCTCTCTCTCTCTCTCTCTCTCTCTCTCTCTCTCTCTCTCTCTCTCTCTTTACTAGTTAATTTTCATATTTTCTCTCTTCTCTCTCTCTCTCTCTCTCTCTCTCTCTCTCTCTCTCTCTCTCTCTCTCTCTCTCTCTCTCTCTCTCTCTCTCTCTCTCTCTCTCACCAGTTATTCTTAATATTCCTATTCGCCTCTTTGCACGACTCAAAACATACAACTTTACATCTTTTTCATAAATGACGTGGCGGCCTTCTTGTGAATCTTCGCATTTTCTTATTATGACACATTCCTTGAAGAAAAGTACTTTTTAAGTGGGGTGGGGTTGCAGGCTTAGTGTATAGGTAGGGGAAGAAAGGTGTATTCCAATGATGTACTCACATATATGATTGGTGCTAGGGAGGGTGGGATAGACCCATTCACCTGTCCACCGGTGGCGTTAAGTCGCATCAAATTTATTTTTAGTGTGTGACAAGAGTGTGTTGGACTAGAGGGGGTTGCGATGGCCCAAACCTGGTTACAGTAGAAGAGCTACATTTCCCCCTCCTTATCACATAACCCACTCTCGTCCATTCTTATCTTCTTTCCTCCCATTCTCACATTCCCACTCCATCTCCCTCCCTCCCTTCAGATGACCACTCCGGAAAACATCTGGTCTTACTGCAAACTCGAGCTTGGGGACAAATGCACATTGCACATTGCCCTGCATTTATTTGTTGTTGTTGTTTTGTTCTGATTTTTTTGTTTTTGTTTTTCTTTGCTTACTCTTTTCCCCAATATGGACAAGAACATCCTTTAGAAAAACTGGAAGCACAAGCAATTAAATCTATAAGTTAATATATAAAGAACTATATTTGCAAAATAATAAGTAGGTAATTGAATAGAAAAATAACTACATTTTATATAAATGCAATAATAGTTATTTAGGCAATACACTACATTTATGAGTATGACACCAAGACAGGCAAAAAGTTGGCCTCAACAGGCCCGGGCACCAAGAAAAGATAGAGACAAAAAAAAGTAGAAGTTTACGGATAAGGCATAAATAAGAACATGATACACAACAGGAATACGGCAGGCTGAAAGAATAGTCGAAGCAATGAAGAAATAAGAGATATGGAA
>JAXCGZ010017520.1:7500-17500 GCA_037179515.1 Halocaridina rubra | reverse complement strand
AGGAATATGCAATCTGCCCAGCCCTCTCTTTCCTGTAAGATTTGGCTTACCTCATCATAAAATTCTAATAAGTTTGTTACTGTTGATCTACCTTCTCTGAAGCGTGTGTGTGGTGTGTGTGTGTGTGTGTGAGTGTGTGTGTGTGGATGTGTGTATTTATATATATATATATATATATAAATATATATATATATATATATATATATATATATATATATATATATATATATATATATATATATATATATATATATATATATATATATATATATATATATAAAGATATATATATATATATATATATATATATATATATATATATATATATATATATATATATATATATATATATATATGTATATATATATATATATATATATATATATATATATATATATATATATATATATATTGCACATATAAACATATAAATGCATACACGCGCAAACACAGAATTGTGTGCATATATATATATATATATATATATATATATATATATATATATATATATATATATATATATATATATATATATATATATATATATATATATATATATATATATATATATATATATATATATATATATATATATATATATATATGAGACTGTGACACTAGGACTGGCTAAAAAAATAAATAAAATAGTCTGCCCTCATCGGGTCTGGGAACGAAGAAAACAAAAAGTAGAGAGAAATAGAGATGGGAGTGTTGTGATTTGTCAGATGTGAAGAGAAAATAACGAATATCCAAGAATATTCGGTGTTAATGTAGGCAAAAATAAAGAACCGTAACTGAAGAAAGACTTAACATCGAACTGTTCTGGATAGTCCAATTAAGGTCCAAAAGACCCTTCAACTGAAGTATCACAACAGGCGACTGATGCCATGGGCCAACTTCTACATGATATATATATATATATATATATATATATATATATATATATATATATATATATATATATATATATATATATATATATATATATATATATATATATATATATATATATATATATATATATATATATATGCTTGAATGTATGTATGTATGTATGTATGTATGTATGCATGATGATGTATGTATGTATGTATGTATGTATGCATATATGTATGTATGTATGTATGTGATATATATATATATATATATATATATATATATATATATATATATATATATGGAGGTATATATGTATGTATGTATGTATGTATGTATGTATGTATGTATGTATGTATGTATGTATGTATGTATGTATGTATGTATGTATGTATGTATTCAATACAGGTATGCCCTATGAGAAACAAAGAGGAAAGGGGCAGGTGCTGTATAGGCAAGAGTAACAGTTATCTGAAACAAATCCAAATGATAACTAGGGACATAGCTTTTTTTCCTCTCTCTCACCTAATTGGTTGATAAATCGCAGGAAGTATCTGGCAATGATGTGAGGCTGGGGAGGGTATAAATAACCCCTCAGCACAAGGTAGCTACTACCTTGTTATGTAAGGTATTTCGAGGGCGGTTGATTCGTGACATACGGCTGGGAGGCAAACAGGTTCTCTCTCTCTCTCTCTCTCTCTCTCTCTCTCTCTCTTTCTCTCGTAGAGAGAGTACAAGTCTCATGCTCTTCGTTGTTTCCTACTTAGATGTTTTAATATGTTCATGTAATCAAGATGGAACTGTATATATTCTTTACAGTATGTTACATTCATTACTTTAGACTAGCACTTAATTATTTCACTTGATAGGATTATCTTAAATTTTGTCTTGTAGGTTTTCCTTTTGTATGATATATATATATATATATATATATATATATATATATATATATATATATATATATATATATATATATATATATATATATATATATATATATATATATATATATATATATATATATATATATATATATATATATATATATATATATATATATATATATATATATATATATATATATATATATATATATATATATATATATATATATATATATATATATATATATATATATATATATATATATATATATATATATATATATATATATATATATATATATATATATATATATATATATATATATACATATATATATATATATATATATATATATATATATATATATATATATATATATATATATATATATATATATATATATATATATATATATATATATATATATATATATATATATATATATATATATATATATATATATATATATATATATATATATATATATATATATGTATATATATATATATATATATATATATATATATATATATATATATATATATATATATATATATATGCTGGCGTATTCATTACTCATATCTCACTTTCCTTCACATGTGACAAGCCACAACACTTTGTATCCATGTTTCTCTTTCTTTTTCTAGAATCTAAAATGTATTCTTAGTATCTGGGTCCGATGAGGATAATTTTCTTTACCCTGTCCAGTGTTGCACTCACAAATCAATATATACGTATGTATACATGTGCACACATATAAAGGCACATACACCTATAAATGAATATATATGCATATATATACATATATATATATATATATATATATATATATATATATATATATATATATATATATATATATATATATATATATATATATATATATATATATATATATATATATATAATATATATATATATATATATATATATATATATATATATATATATATATATATATTTATATTTATATATATACATATATGATATATATATATATATATATATATATATATATATATATATATATATATATATATATATATATATATATATATATATATATATATATATATATATGTATATACATATATATATATATATATATATATATATATATATATATATATATATATATATATATATATATATATATATATATATATATATATATATATATATATATATATATATATATATATATATATATATATATATATATATATATATATATATATATATATATATATATATATATATATATATATATATATATATATATATATATATATATATATATATATATATATATATATATATATATATATATATATATATATATATATATATATATATATATATATATATATATATATATATATATATATATATATATATATATGCATATATTTACACACGCACACAAGCACAAGCCATAAAAAAAAAAAAAATATATATATATATATATATATAATATATATATATATATATATATATATATATATATATACATGTGTGATTACCTAATTGTGATTACCTAATTGCGTTTACGGGAAAGAGCCCAAAGCTCGTATCTTCCCGTCTCCGGATCGGTGTGTGATTACCTAATTGTGATTACCTAATTGTGTTTACGGGAAAGAGCCCAAAGCTCGTATCTTCCCGTCTCCTCATCGGTTCCATTTTAGACTTAGTGATACTTATCATACCTCTCCTTAAAACTATGGATTGAGATAGCATTAACTACCTCCTCGCTTAGCCAATTCCAATTATCAACTACTCTTACACTGAAAAAGTATTTCCTTACATCCTGCAAACAAGTTTTCTTACGAAGCTTCAAACTATGACCTCTAGTTCTAGAGCCAGCCATATCAAAATATCGATCCCTATCCACTCTATCATAACCATGAAGGAATTTAAAGACTGTCACCATATCCCCCCTCGCTCTTCTAGCTTCGAGTGATGGTAAGTCTAATTCCCTCAGCCTCTCATCATAACTGAGATTGCGTATTTCTGGCACCAGTTTCGTGGCATGTCTTTGAACTTTTTCAAGCTTAGCTATGTGCTTTTTCAAGTGCGGATTCCAAAAGGGGGCTGCATATTCGAGTTTTGGCCTCACATAGGTTACATAAATATTTCTGAACATTTCCTTGTCCATGTGCCTGAAGACTACCCTTACATTTGATAAGAATGCATATGCTGCCCTTACTATGCCATTTATATGTATTTCTGGAGACAAATCTGCCAGTATGTTTACTCCTAGATCTCTCTCATTTTCTGTCTCTTGAAGTTGTACTCCAGCCACCGAGTAGTCAAGCTTGGGCCTTCTTGCACTTGTACCCATTCTCATTACCTTACATTTTGAAGTATTGAATTTCATTAGCCACTTTTCTGACCACTCATGCAGATTATTTAGATCCTCCTGAAGTTCTCTACCATTGTTCTCGTTTTTTACTTTCTTCACAATCTTTGCATCATCTGCAAACATATTCATGAATGAATTTACAGACTCTGGTAGGTCATTTACATATACAAGGAACAAAAGTGGCCCTAAAACTGAACCCTGTGGAACTCCACTACTAACTCTTCTCCATTCAGACACTGAGTGTCTTACTCTAACCCTCTGTTCCCTTCCTTCTAAGTAAGTTTTTACCCATTCCAAAACATTTCCACCTATTCTAGCCATTGATTGCAGCTTCCTAATAAGTCTCCCATGTGGAACAGTGTCAAACGCTTTCTGGAAGTCTAGGAATATGCAATCTGCCCAGCCCTCTCTTTCCTGTAAGATTTGGCTTACCTCATCATAAAATTCTAATAAGTTTGTTACTGTTGATCTTCCTTCTCTGAAGCCATGTTGCCTCACTGACAAAAAGTTGAAGGATTCCAAGTGAAGAGAGATATGTTTCCTTAGTAGTTTCTCCATAACTTTGCAAACTATGCTGGTCAAGGAAACTGGTCTATAGTTCAGAGCCGTATCCCTCCTTCCCTTTTTGAAGATAGGTATCACATTTGCTTGTTTCCAGCATCTTGGAATCTCCCCCGACTCCAATGACTCCTTAAATATGATACTTAGTGCCACTGATATTGTGTTTGCGCATTTTTTAAGCACATGAGGGGATATGTCATCAGGACCTGTAGCTTTATGAACATCTAAATCCATCAGCGCTTTGCATACCTCTGTGGCTGTAAGGTTGATGTTCTCTAATACCGGCCCTTGAGCTTCTATCACTGCAATCTGAGGGGGTGGGGTATTTTCTACTGTAAATACTGACTGAAACTCCTTGTTCAATTCTTTGTAGATCTCTTCATCCGTCTCAGTGATGCTTCCATCCGCTCTCTTTAGCCTTAAAACCTGTTCTTTTACCTTCAGTTTTCCTCTGATAAAGCTGTGGAAAAGCTTGGGATTTTCTTTAGCCTTCCTGGTGATGTCCCTCTCATAGTCTCTCTCTGCCTCTCTCCTTTTACTTAGGTAGTCATTTCTTGCTCTTTTGTAGGTTTGCCAGGCATTTATGTTTTTTCTCCTCCTATACCTTTTCCAGCATTTGTCTCTCCACTCCTTAGCTCTTTTACACCCATTATCGAACCATTTCTCTCTGGCATTAATTACACCTACTTTGGTGACAGGTATGCAGCAATCTACTATCTTCCCATATTTCTCACAAAAGATGTCATACATTTCTTGTACAGATTTGTTGTAAAATAAGGTTCTCCAGTCAATAACTGCAAAAAGCTCATTCATTTTGATGTAATCTCCTTTCGGATAGTTCCTCCTCATGTCCTCAGTGCCTCTACTCTCAGGAAGAATATCTTCAATGATATACTCCATCAACAACACACAGTGGTCACTCTTTCCAATTGGTGGTTCATACTCAATATTTTCAATATCCAACACATTATCTGTGAACACTAGATCAAGTAGTGATGGCTCATCCCCACCCCTGGCCCTTGTTGGTTCCATTACATGTTGGTGTAGGAAATTCCCTTGTACGCAATCTGTGTGTGTGTGTGTGTGTGTGTGATTACCTAATTGTGATTACCTAATTATGTTTACGGGAAAGAGCCCAAAGCTCGTATCTTCCCGTCTCCTGATCGGTTCCATTTTATACTTAGTGATACTTATCATACCTGTCCTTAAAACTATGCATTGAGATAGCATTAACTACCTCCCTGTGTGTGTGTGTGTGATTACCTAATTGTGATTACCTAATTGTGTTTACGGGAAAGAGCCCAAAGCTCGTATCTTCCCGTCTCCTGATCGGTTCTATTTTTAGACTTAGTGATACTTATCATACCTGTCCTTAAAACTATGGATTGAGGTAGCATTAACTACCTCCTCGCTTAGCGAATTCCAATTATCAACTACTCTTACACTGAAAAAGTATTTCCTTACATCCTGCAAACAAGTTTTCTTCCGAAGCTTCAAACTATGACCTCTAGTTCTAGAGCCAGCCATATCGAAATATCGATCCCTATCCACTCTATCATAACCATGAAGGAATTTAAAGACTGTGTGTGTGTGTGTGTGTGTGTGTGTGTGTGTGTGTGTGTGTGTGTGTGTGTGTGTGTGTGTGTGTGTGTGTGTGTGTGTGATTACCTAATTGTGATTACCTAATTGTGTTTACGGGAAAGAGCCCAAAGCTCGTATCTTCCCGTCTCCTCATCGGTTCCATTTTAGACTTAGTGATACTTATCATACCTCTCCTTAAAACTATGCATTGAGATAGCATTAACTACCTCCTTGCTTAGCGAATTCCAATTATCAACTACTCTTACACTGAAAAAGTATTTCCTTACATCCTGCAAAGAAGTTTTCTTACGAAGCTTCAAACTATGATCTATAGTTCTAGAGCCAGCCATATCAAAATATCGATCCCTATCCACTCTATCATAACCATGTGTGTGTGTATGTGTGTGTGATTACCTAATTGATTACCTAATTGTGTTTACGGGAAAGAGCCCAAAGCTCGTATCTTCCCGTCTCCTCATCGGTTCCATTTTAGACTTAGTGATACTTATCATACCTCTCCTTAAAACTATGGATTGAGATAGCATTAACTACCTCCTCGCTTAGCCAATTCCAATTATCAACTACTCTTACACTGAAAAAGTATTTCCTTACATCCTGCAAACAAGTTTTCTTACGAAGCTTCAAGCTATGACCTCTAGTTCTAGAGCCAGCCATATCAAAATATCGATCCCTATCCACTATATCATAACCATGAAGGAATTTAAAGACTGTCACCATATCCCCCCTCACTCTTCTAGCTTCGAGTGATGGTAAGTCTAATTCCCTCAGCCTCTCATCATAACTGAGATTGCGTATTTTTTTTTTTTGCTGTGTGATTACCTAATTGTGATTACCTAATTGTGTTTACGGGAAAGAGCCCAAAGCTCGTATCTTCCCGTCTCCTCATCGGTTCCATTTTTAGACTTAGTGATACTTATCATACCTCTCCTTAAAACTATGCATTGAGATAGCATTAACTACCTCCTCGCTTAGCGAATTCCAATTATCAACTACTCTTACACTGAAAAAGTATTTCCTTACATCCTGCAAAGAAGTTTTCTTACGAAGCTTCAAACTATGATCTATAGTTCTAGAGCCAGCCATATCAAAATATCGATCCCTATCCACTCTATCATAACCATGTGTGTGTGTATGTGTGTGTGATTACCTAATTGATTACCTAATTGTGTTTACGGGAAAGAGCCCAAAGCTCGTATCTTCCCGTCTCCTCATCGGTTCCATTTTAGACTTAGTGATACTTATCATACCTCTCCTTAAAACTATGGATTGAGATAGCATTAACTACCTCCTCGCTTAGCCAATTCCAATTATCAACTACTCTTACACTGAAAAAGTATTTCCTTACATCCTGCAAACAAGTTTTCTTACGAAGCTTCAAGCTATGACTTCTAGTTCTAGAGCCAGCCATATCAAAATATCGATCCCTATCCACTATATCATAACCATGAAGGAATTTAAAGACTGTCACCATATCCCCCCTCACTCTTCTAGCTTCGAGTGATGGTAAGTCTAATTCCCTCAGCCTCTCATCATAACTGAGATTGCGTATTTTTTTTTTTTGCTGTGTGATTACCTAATTGTGATTACCTAATTGTGTTTACGGGAAAGAGCCCAAAGCTCGTATCTTCCCGTCTCCTCATCGGTTCCATTTTTAGACTTAGTGATACTTATCATACCTGTCCTTAAAACTATGGATTGAGATAGCATTAACTACCTCCTCGCTTAGCCAATTCCAATTATCAACTACTCTTACACTGAAAAAGTATTTCCTTACATCCTGCAAACAAGTTTTCTTACGAAGCTTCAAACTATGACCTCTAGTTCTAGAGCCAGCCATATCGAAATATCGATCCCTATCCACTCTATCATAACCATGAAGGAATTTAAAGACTGTCACCATATCCCCCCGTACTCTTCTAGCTTCGAGTGATGGCAAGTCTAATTCCCTCAGCCTCTCATCATAACCGAGATTGCGTATTTCTGGCACCAGTTTCGTGGCATGTCTTTGAACTTTTTCAAGCTTAGCTATGTGCTTTTTCAAGTGCGGATTCCAAAAGGGGGCTGCATATTCGAGTTTTGGCCTCACATAGGTTACATAAATATTTCTGAACATTTCCTTGTCCATGTGCCTGAAGGCTACCCTTACGTTTGATAAGAATGCATATGCTGCCCTTACTACGCCATTTATATGTATTTCTGGAGACAAATCTGCCAGTATGTTTACTCCTAGATCTCTCTCATTTTCTGTCTCTTGAAGTTGTACTCCAGCCACCGAGTAGTCAAGCTTGGGCCTTCTTGCACTTGTACCCATTCTCATTACCTTACATTTTGAGGTATTGAATTTCATTAGCCACTTTTCTGACCACTCATGCAGATTATTTAGATCCTCCTGAAGTTCTCTACCATTGTTCTCGTTTTTTACTTTCTTCACAATCTTTGCATCATCTGCAAACATATTCATGAATGAATTTACAGACTCTGGTAGGTCATTTACATATACAAGGAACAAAAGTGGCCCTAAAACTGAACCCTGTGGAACTCCACTACTAACTCTTCTCCATTCAGACACTGAGTGTCTTACTCTAACCCTCTGTTCCCTTCCTTCTAAGTAAGTTTTTATCCATTCCAAGACATTTCCACCTATTCTAGCCATTGATTGCAGCTTCCTAATAAGTCTCCCATGTGGAACAGTGTCAAACGCTTTCTGGAAGTCTAGGAATATGCAATCTGCCCAGCCCTCTCTTTCCTGTAAGATTTGGCTTACCTCATCATAAAATTCTAATAAGTTTGTTACTGTTGATCTTCCTTCTCTGAAGCCATGTTGCCTCACTGACAAAAAGTTGAAGGATTCCAAGTGAAGAGAGATATGTTTCCTTAGTAGTTTCTCCATAACTTTGCAAACTATGCTGGTCAAGGAAACTGGTCTATAGTTCAGAGCCGTATCCCTCCTTCCCTTTTTGAAGATAGGTATCACATTTGCTTGTTTCCAGCATCTTGGAATCTCCCCCGACTCCAGTGACTCCTTAAATATGATACTTAGTGCCACTGATATTGTGTTTGCGCATTTTTTAAGCACATGAGGGGATATGTCATCAGGACCTGTAGCTTTATGAACATCTAAATCCATCAGCGCTTTGCATACCTCTGTGGCTGTAAGGTTGATGTTCTCTAGTACCGGCCCTTGAGCTTCTATCACTGCAATCTGAGGGGGTGGGGTATTTTCTACTGTAAATACTGACTGAAACTCCTTGTTCAATTCTTTGCAGATCTCTTCGTCCGTCTCAGTGATGCTTCCATCCGCTCTCTTTAGCCTTAAAACCTGTTCTTTTACCTTCAGTTTTCCTCTGATAAAGCTGTGGAAAAGCTTGGGATTTTCTTTAGCCTTCCTGGTGATGTCCCTCTCATAATCTCTCTCTGCCTCTCTCCTTTTACTTAGGTAGTCATTTCTTGCTCTTTTGTAGGTTTGCCAGGCATTTATGTTTTTTCTCCTCCTATACCTTTTCCAGCATTTGTCTCTCCACTCCTTAGCTCTTTTACACCCATTATCGAACCATTTCTCTCTGGCATGAATTACACCTACTTTGGTGACAGGTATGCAGCAATCTACTATCTTCCCATATTTCTCACAAAAGATGTCATACATTTCTTGTACAGATTTGTTGTAAAATAAGGTTCTCCAGTCAATAACTGCAAAAAGCTCATTCATTTTGATGT
>JAXCGZ010017519.1:0-58688 GCA_037179515.1 Halocaridina rubra | reverse complement strand
TACAAATTGCAAATAATTAAAAGGTAGTTTTACCCTGTTGGCTTTGCAAATATTTCCTGTTAACCACAATTTAATGAATGCATACTGTATTTATCTTGCTAATTCTTCATATGTTGGGGATAAAGTGTTTTGAGTTATAAGTTGCAAATACCTTAAAAGGTGGTTTTGCACCCTTTTTTTCATTGCAAAGTTCTTGACAACCAAAAGTGAATGAATACTGTATTTATCTCATAGATTCTTCCTTTATCCTAAATAGAGTGTTTTAACATATTAATTGTTAATCAGTAATAAGCATTGCAACTTTTGTGGTTACACACAATTTAAGGAATACATACAGTACTGTATTTGTCTTGCTTATTCTTCATTTATTGTGAATATATTGTTTCCTTTAAAACCAGTAAAGAATTAATGGTTTGTATGCTATTATGGTAGCATAAATATTTCTGGTTAGCTGTGAATAACCAATATATTTTCATCCAGTAAAATGACATTGGAAACTCATTATAGGTGTGCTCATGCTTTCAGTTTCCCATTATAAACAGTGTGTCATTTCTGTTTCTGAAATTGCAGTGTCCTGTATTCTACTCTGCCTGTGTGACAGAGGTAATCATCGAGTTGAGGCCAAAGTCTTGGCATACGTCTGTGGTGCAGGGAAACGAAATCGTGCTCACCACCTCCGGGATTCGAGGCAGCATTTCATAAAATTTAATTTGAGAAATTTAATTCAATTCTTTTAATGTCATTGCATTTCCAAAATTAAAAGAAAGTTGAATTCTGAGTTTCATTTAACTGACTAATGGTAATAGAGATGGGGTGTTCAAGTACAAATATCTGTCCTGTCTGTTTGTGAGCTCTTAACCGAGCTCGGTACTTTGAGTCCCCTTAGTAAAACAGAATCTTAACAACACTCTAGCATCCTAAACCCCAACAAGATTCAACACCAGTTACTCAAGTGGTAGTCTCAAAATTGTCTTTTATACGTGATAAGTACATTAGTGTTCCTGTAACCTTTTTGCATACTTTATCTATATGGGAATCAAACAACATGTAGTTATCAAAATGAATTCCTAGATTTTTGACTGTTTTGCTAGGTGTAATGATATTGCCGCAAAAATTAATTGTTGTGTTTTCTGGAATTTCTGCTATATGGAACCTTGAGCCATTAAACATACATTGTGTTTTACTTTCCTTAATTAACAGCCCAATTCCTTGAAAAGAGGTTTTAATTTTTGACAGAGTGTTTTCTACTCTTAAGGTTAGCTCTGGGAGATTATTAATATCACCACTAAGGAGTAGTTAAGTGTCAGCTGCATATTGCACAACTAGACAGTCAGAAATGAAATAAGATAGATAATTTACGTAAATGGAGAAGAGGATTGGACCAAGTACTGATCCCTGTGGAACACTAAATTATAAATTTTTTGGCATAGAGATAAAGCTGATAAGAGGGATAGACTGCTTGCGATTAGATAGATACTCTCTAAACCAGCTCGGGTCAATATTTAGGTTAGTATATTTATTTATAAGAATTCCATGGCTTACACTGTCGAAGGCTTTAGATAAGTCTAATAATACAACAGAGAGATTTTTTTAAGGTTTAAATTATGGTAAATTCTATTTGTATCTCTGAGGAGTGCAGTTGCCGTCGAGATTTTCTGTCTGAAACCACATTGGTTAATAGTTAATAGTCTACTTGACTCAAAATATGACAATTTCTTCTAATATGTTAGAGAAAATGGGTAGCAGAGACATGGAGTAGTCACCATGACTCAAACGGTAGCATCTGCGACTTTGAGGCGTCAGGTCGAGGATTCACACCCCGTCACGGTCTGAGGTTAGCAAGGGCATGCACTCAGAGTAATGATTACATCTGCCAAAACAAGTATAAAAGGGAGTCTGTGATGTAAAATCGGAACAAACAAGCAAGGGTAGCAGAGAAATGGGATGATTGTTTGTCACATCTTCTCTGTCCCCCTTTTTATGCAGAGGTATTACATGTGATTTTTTCCAAGTGTCAGGAAACCATTTTGTAACAATTAAAGTGTTTATAATAGCTAAAATATAAGATACAATCATGGGTAGAGCATCTTTGATGAATTGAAATGGTATACCATGTGGACCATAAGAGCCAGAGATTCTTAGGCTCTTTATGTTAAGGATTAGGGTAGCACAATCGAAAATTTATTTTGAAGTATTTCTCTTGTGTTTACATTGCAAGAATTGACATTTAAGTAATTACTCATGTTCACTGAGTTGATGTTTTCTTGTGTTATTCATATGTATTTTTCCCAACGTTAGCAAAATACTTATTGAAGTTTTCCGCTTTGTCTTTCAACTCCGTAATATTTTAATAACTTTATTATATATTCTTTCCAATCGGTATCATGCCTCTTATAACTTTCCATGTTGCTGCTGTATCATGTCTAGAGTCATTAAATAGTTTTTTGTTAAAGTTTTTATAATTATATCGATGAGGGATCTGACACTTTTCTTTTCTACTTTATAACGTTCATGGAGAGTCATATCATATCAAGTCATTTTTAGCTCGTTTTGTATTTGATTTCTGATTTGCATTGCCTCTTTCATGTCACTAGTTAGCCAGGGGACTGTGTTTGGCAACTATCTAAGCACAACTATCTAAGCACTACCGGAAGTATTTTGCTAGAATCTCAACCTGCAAATCGACGTCATCTGTGTTTATTATACCATTAAATACATTTCTATTGTTGATTAATGCTTCACAAAAGATATCAGGGGAGTAATTTTTTAGACACAGAAATGGCTTGAAGAGAAGCTTCTTTTGGGCTTGTTTATGTTTAGCATAGCAATGTTGAGCTCATGATCACCCTTTTCATTTTGTTATCTGCTGAGAGCAAGTCATCAATGAAGTCACCAAGAATGTGTACGGGTTTATGGCACACACAGATATTTCTGAATGTTTCTAGCAGATGACTGCATGAACTGGAAGATGCTTTTGGGTGATGGTAAGCACAATCTACAATGAAAGATGGAAGTTTCTGATACTGCACAGTGATCCATATATCTTCGAGCTCTTCAGTTTTTCTAGACCCGTGGTTATTTCTGAAGCAGTAAGATAATTTCTAACATAAATACAGACCCCACCCCCTTAGCCATGGTCATTACGAAATCTTTTAAACTCTGGGATATTCACATATTTATTTTCAGTTGTAGAAAGAAGCCAAGTTTCACATACACAAGATATCTATGTTGTAGTCTTTTGTCAGCATTATTGTTTCCTCAAAATGAGCAGGGAGTGACTGAGCGTTCACATGTACCAATGTTACATTCTTATCATGTTTCATCAGGGAGGTATACGTAGTCATTGTTGTAGTTTGTTCTTGGGTTTAACCATGATTTGTTTTGACTGTGTGATTCTGCTGGGAATTCATCATTATCGTGTGCTCTGGGGATAGCCCATGGATCCTGGTGTCTGTACCTGCCGTTGGATGGGCAATGCTGAGTTGAGTATGTGCCATGGTATGATCGAGCCTTCCCAAAGTTTGTATGCCTAAGTGAGTGTCTAGGGTTTTAAGAGCCATCTCTCCAGGAGAAGTCTCTTGTGTGTGGATGGCAATAAGAGAGATTTGCATTGTGTCTCTTTCTGTAGTCTTGCTGATAGGAGAACTTTTCATAAGCCCTTTGTTGTTTATTCCGGTATGGTTGTAGATTGGGATATATTGTAGATAACCCAGGCTGTGTCCTCTGTTTGCCCCTGTGAAATGGCTGTACAACTGTGCCTGTAGGGAATTGATTCAGTTTGTAAACCTCGTATTCAAATCCTTTCGATATCGTTATTCCGAAGGAGATCCAATTTGGTTTGTGAGAAAGCACCTTAATGATGACTTTTTCAGAGGGAATGCCTTGATTTGTCAAACTATTTTGTATCTCTCTCTCAAGGGGGTTGCCAGAAATGAAAATATATATATTTGAGCTGTAACCCTTGCACTTGCATTATTGGGTAACTGTGGCTGTGGGAGAGAGGACTTCAATGGAATGTTTAGAGTAGAGACTGCTTCTATCTTGTCTTTTCTTTTTTCTTCACTGTTTTGCAACCTATTGCTGGGTTGATTATTTGTGGTGGATTGTACAATTTGGTTGTCCTGGTTAGTGATAGTTGTTTCGTTTTTAGGAGAAGTGGAAAAAGGCTCTATATCTTCTTCGCTGTTTTGCAACCTTGTACAGGGCTGGTTATTTGTGCTGGAAAGAATCTTGTTCTGGTTAGTGCCCATTGTGGTGTTGTTAGAAGTAGTGGGAAGGACACTGTTGTGTCTTCACTATTTTGTAACCTGTTACTGAATTGATTATTTGTGCTAGATAGTGTATTCAGGTTGTCTTGCTAACTATCACTTTTATCTGGATCTACCTCTTCTTCACTAGCACTGTCTCATTTGCCTTTTAATGCACTGAAGGACTTGTGAGTAGAGACAAAAAATCTAGTTTTCAAAACTTGAGGGTTGTTGATAGAAGGGACATCATTGTTATTAGGTGACAGCACTGAACTGAGAGGTGCAGATCTTTCTATTAGTGGTTTCAACCTAGAACATTCGCTTTTAAGTAGGACAACGTCTGATTCTAGCAATCTCACCTTGTGTTGTAAGGCTTTCACTTCTTCAGCATCTGCTTCCAAAATTCTCTCCTTATCTGCAAGACTCTATCATTTGATGTAGGTCTCCTAGGCCGGGTGGTTTATTAAACTCTACGGATTTTACAACCAAAGTTTGAGCTTGAAAGAGTTTGTCAAGTTCTCCATTTGACGAGGTATTCAGGAAACTTGAGCTAAAAGTTATTATATTTGAAATTACTTTTTTTCTTTACTTGCTTTTTAATGATACATTTACCAGTGTATTGTGGAAAAAGTTCCACTACGTTTTGAAAGTAATAGATGACTTGTTTTGTGCAGAGTGTCTTTTCTGATTTTTTCCAATTCCCTTTTGATGTCATGACGTGAATATTCGAAAATTGTATCCAGAGATGAAGTAAACACTTCAGGAAAATATCAGTGTCTACACTCGAAAGGTCACAAATTTTAACTTTTTTCGATGAGGACATTCTGGTGTGAATGATAGGGGAACTGCGGTATTCTCTTCCTCTGCTCCTGCCGCCAACAGCACCACCTTTACCTTCACTCCAGGTCCTCCTCCCACTTCCAATCTCTGGCACATATCCCCTCCTGCCCCACCCAGACCCAACCCCCTTACTCAACACCCATCACACAACACTAACCCGGCCCCTAACACACAGACTACGCCTCCTATCGCTCCTACCCCCACACCAGTTTCAAACGCCTCCTCACACAACAGTCACACTCCCACTCACACCCCAGACAACACCCACAAATACATCATCACCCCACACAACACTCACACCCCACACAACACCCACACATACAACACCACCCCACACAACACTCAGACAAATAACAACACCTCTTGCAACACTCAGACTACAGCCACCACCACTCACAGACCTCCTAACCACACCAGGTCCCGGAACTCCAGACTTTACAACCGCTCTCGTACTCCCCTACAGCCTCTCCAAACACCTTCCTCTGCCTCCTCATCCCCACCTATTTCCAATTCTCAACCCCTCTTCACAGATGAAGACATCACCAGCCTCATTACTCAGGCTATTCAAGCAGTTATTCGACTCTTCACTGCCAATGCCTCTCTCAGAGACCTCTTCAATCAAGTCACTGAAATTACTCATTGCATCGTTGCCCAAGCCCTCTTCTCCAGGAACAAACGCCAGCATCAACAGGCCACCACTCCTTGCACCTCCACTTTTTAAATCTTCATGATGCCCAATATCGGGATCCTTCACTGGAATGCCTAGGGTTTGAGAAAGCCTGTGTATGGATCAAAACACTCTTGAAGGGTCTGGATACCAAGGTCTCTACCAGCACTGGGCTCCAGGGGAGAATAGAGGCAGTGCCACCTTTATCAAGAAAAACTTGCTGGCCAAAGAAGTCACCCAACCTGCCTATTGCTAAGGCATCCACGTCCTCATTGTCAGCATTAAACTACAGGGCAGCTGCATAAATCTTTATAACATCTATAGACAGCACAATGGTGACTCAGACCTGACTGCCCTCTTTGGTTTAGCTAGCCTTCGTGACTTGGTAATGGGAGGCGAATTTTATGCGCACCATCCAAGATTCAGGTACGAGTGCCCCTGTGCAGCAGGCAGACACATTATGAGTCGGCTGGACAACCAAGAAAACATCACCTTGCTCAACAACCACGAGCCAACTCATGACAGAGGTGGAATACTGGATCTCATCTTCATCTCCAACTCCCTAAAACAAGACACCACTTGGAGAGTTCACCTTCTGGTCATGAGTGACCACTATGGGATCCACCTTAAGCTGACAATTCCAGAAATCTTCCAAATTTGTTCTCCTTCACCTCGATGGAATTTCAAGAAGGCCGAGTGGGGCCAACTCCAGGAGCACCTCAGGACTTGGCACTCAACTTATACACCACCTGGAGATATTAACCAAGCTGAGGCTGAGCTAGTTAATGCCTTGCAAGCCACAGCTGACTTCCCTATCCCCCTCTGCTAACCACATCATGCTAATCTTCGTGATTGGAGGTACTACTGTGATAGAGGTAAAGAACTCAATCATCGACTTAACATCATCAGAAAAGTGCACAGGAACCGTCGCACTGAAGACTCCTTCTGTACTCTCCAAGTAGTCAAATAATATGTCCATGAAGAGACATGAGAAATTAAGAGGAAAAAATGGCTTGAGTGGTGTTCCATCATAGATGCTCACACCTCTGTGTGTCAAATGTGGAGGAATATCAACTCCTTTGCCACAGGAGAAATTCCTAGAACTATCCCCCACAAGAACCCCAGCAGGGTAGCTGAAGAACTCTCCACCAAATTCGTGGAGAGGGCTAACTCCGACCAACTTCTCATCACAACCAGAACAACTCTTCAGGGTGTAACCACAGCAACATGGGATTGAGTAGAAGAGGCCATCAACACCGAAGATCAAGCTGATGCCACCTTCGCTCTGACCGAGCTGCAGAAAGTGAGCAAAAGCGCCAAGAACACAGCCCCAGGTGTGACTGAATCACATACTTGATGATTCAGAATATGGGGCCTCAAGGGAACTTACTCTACTCTCTCTAATTAACAAGACATATTCTCAGAGAGTCAGACCAGCTTGAAGAAACAGGGCAGATATTCAGACCATTCATAAGTCAAAAGACCCGGATAAACCATGCCCTATCTCCCTCTTAAGCTTCCCGAGCAAGATGGCAGAAGAGATGGTGCTTAACAGACTTCGTTGCAAGTGCCCACCCTTCCACAAAAATATGTTTGCCTATCAGATAGGCTTAAACATCTCGGAAAGCATAGCTTCCATGCTATCATTCATCAATGATTGTCGTGGATTAATCTTTCTTGATCTAGAGAAAGCCTTTGAACTTGCCAATGTACCGGCAAAACTCTCTGCTCTGGTCGCTAAACAGATCAAAGGAAACCCTCCCTCTTGGATCAAGCTGACTCTACAAAACTGTAGCGCTTGAGTCAAAGTTCAAGGGCAAAATTCAACCTATAAAGTCAATGAAAATGGGACCTTCCAAGGTGGAATTCTCAGCCCCTTCCTCTTCAATTGTCTCATGGAGAAATTCATGGATATTACACTACCACCTGGAGCTAAGATCTTCAATTATGCTGTCAACTTTGTCCTAGTCACAAGAGGCAACAGGAATTTAAACAAAACCACCTCCGTCTCCCTCGGACTAAAGATAAATGCCCTCAACACCAAGACGCTCCCCATCCACCAATGGATACAAGCAACTAGACTGGTCATATGCAATGAGCCTGTAGACTGGGTTATCAAGCATCTTTATCTGGGTGTATACATCGATAACTGACTAACCATTGAACCCGAGATACAACACTTGCGTGACAAATGTAAGCTGCACCAAACCGTCCTTCAACAGATGTCAGGTCTTTTTGATGGTGCATCCTTCAGTCTCCTTAGAACCTTCTATGTGCAAACCATACAAAGCCTCATAGACTATGCATGTCCCACTCTCTGGATACTGAAAGACCAACAATGGGACAAGGTAGAGGTAATACAAAATAATGCCATGTGAATGATGCTAGGAGCCCCAATGTGGACCAAGAGAGAAAACCTTCAGCTGGAATCTAACCTCATGCCACTTAAACTTAGATCTCTACAAAGATTAACCCTCTCAGTGCCCAAAACCACCATGGCTCAAAGTCCCTGCCTCGCTGGCGTTGTCGTCTTGCTGGCCCTCGATCACCACCTGGACCTCCCTGCAAGAACCTGGGCAGCCAAGTTCTGTGCTGGCCTGTAAGCATTACCAGTGAAGTAAGACATCCTAGCCAAGATTCAGGATACTCGGCTCCCTGACTACCAGTACCCTTCTTCATGGAATGACCAGCCGCTTGACATAAAAATCTAGTTGCCAGACACCCCAAAGGCTCAGTTAACCAGTATGTCCTTAAAAATACATACAAAGACAAAATTCAGAGCTGGAGCAGGCCAACCTCCCAAATCTTCTACACTGACGGCTCAGTCAATCAAGAAACTGGAGCCTCAGAGGCAGCCTTTACCATCAAAGACCACGTACAATCCTGGAGGCTGTCGAATTCCTACTCCTCAATCCAAAGTGAGCTGGTTGCCATAACCAATGCCCCCAGTTTCTTCTCCCATCAAGGAACTAACCATGCCCTTATTCTCTCTTACTCTAAAGGTGCCCTACAAGCCATTAAGAAGCCACTCCTCAAAGATAATGTGAGAATTATTACCAGCATTCTTCACAATTACCACGGGGCAGTCAGCATTGGAAATGCCGTCACTAATGCTTGGATTCCCTGCCATGTCGGCATCAAGGGAAATGAAGAAGCCGACCAAGCTACCAAACAAGCCTCTCTAACTATTACTAGCCAGACACAACTTGTGCACTGACACCTGTTCTCCCTCCATCTGGTTGTACAAAGCCACCACCAATCTCTGGTACATCATCCTGCAAAAGAGCCTATAAAGAAGCCCAGCAGGCAACTTGCATTGTCTGAGACTTGGCTATAAGTGGACCTAACAAATAATGGAAGATGTCGTTAAGGAGTGCACCTTCTTTAAGGAAGCCTCGACATATCCACTGCTCCACTACATCCTCGAATATGAAATATTTTTTGAAATTTGATGGAAGACTAGTGCCCTGGTAACACCTAGCATGGATCCCAGTGCTCTTCATGTTGCTAGGTCCATTATCAAAATTAGCAACCATGAACTTCATGGACAGCCTTCTGAACATCATCAGTTAGTATCCTTCTAGATAACCAGGCAACAACTCATGCTCCTTGTCAAGACATCAGCTCAAGAGGTTGAGAACCTGTTCCTCAGCCTCTCCAGCAAGAGCCCATTACATGCTGGTGTGGTTCCAAAAGGAAACCTTGTCCTTGCTGGTCATCAGCAAGACCCCTTCTTTTTATTATTTTTTTCCCGTATTTTGTTCAACCATTTATTTTTCATTTTTATATATTTATAAATTAGTTTTTGTCTATTTTCCCTTACCCCTCCTTCCTGGTGGTCCTCTAGTGATTAAAAGGGTGCATGCAACACCATCACCTCTCCCTTCTTCACCCCTATCCTATCTCGACATTCCAATTCCTCTCTACAAGGCATCTCTAAACTTGATGGAGATTATTATTCTAAGCAGAACACCTCTGTTCCCTCTTATCCCTACAGATGTATTCCAGATCCAGACTATCCATCTGTGGGCCCACCAATGAACGATCATATGCCAATACTAGCCATATTAGGCTCAAAAGCAGGATTACCAACAATTGTTGCAGCTAGATTACAAAGATGAGCTATTATGTTAGCCGCATTGTTGGGGGAATGGTAGAGAGAGTTGTTAAGATTCTGTTTTACCAAGGGGACTCAAAGTACTGAGCTCGGTTAAGAGCTCACAAACAGACAGGACAGATATTTGTACTTAAACACTTTCGTAATGAATTCTTCTCACTACGTTAATATTAGTACCAGACGGGTACAAGGTAAGAATGGACAAGCGGTGACTCCTTTTCCTTAATTTATTCTAGAGTACAACATATTCGACGCCTCAATGCCCCACACTCTATGACTATCAAAATCTATGATCTATTCGTGCCCCTGGTAAGATTCTGACTGACTGTCGCTCTCTGGCTGCCTCTCTGGCTGCCATGGGAATGCTTGAAATACCCCAAAGGGCAGGGCGTGTCGCTAAATCTACTTCTGCCAATTGCCTTCAGGTTCAAAGAGAGGTCCCTCCTCTTGGGGGATGGGCTATTTCAGTTGGCCTATAGAACGGAAGAGTTCCAGGTCAGTGCGTGGCTATTGGGTATCCCTCCAGGGCATATAGGGTTACTTGTGGTTTTGGGCAGGGCCGCCTTCTGAGTCTTTCCCACACTCTTGAGGCACTTGATGCCGGATGGCTAAGCCCTGGTGCTAAAGCACCTGGGTTTAGCCAGGTGCTAAGACCTATGGATCCAGCCAAGTGCTAAGCCCCCTGGATCCATTGACCGTACCCAGATAAACAACTGGGAGAGTATTCTATTTCACCCTTGACCTCTAGCCTCTCATGTTTCTCTTCACAACTTGTTACAGTTTCAGATTCTGGCTTCAGCAAGACTTCAGTCATGCGACATCCCTCCCAACCAAAACTGAAATATCTTTTATTTCAGTCGAAGCATGGGCTATTTTTTGAGAGCTCTTGGATATATCCTAGCTAACATTAGTTTACAATAAAAATTGGTCCGAATTATTTAAGCTATTATCTAAGAATTCCTATTTCTATGAACTCTAAACAATCTTAGGTACGTAAGAAAAGAATGGACAGTTACTAGTTAGCTACATAACTAATAACGCATCAGCTACAGCCTCTGGTGACTTGCGCAATACACTGTCATAGTCATCAATGTAGGAGCTTGTGTATTTTTCAGTTTCATCTTTTTTCTTTAGAACAAATTTAAGATATATGATAGTATGCATGGTGCACAGTTCAGCCCAAAACTCAATCGTGTCAAACAATAGCTCATACCTTCATACCTTCGACTGATATTGCCACATTCTCTTACTTACTTTAATTTGTAGATATGCAGATTTAAGGTCAACAACAGATACTGTTTTACCCATCAGTCTCCAGGGCCTTTATTCACCAACATATGTGACATCATCACCAGTATGGTACTTCACATGAGGATTTAACCCTCGAAAATCTAGTACTGGCCTCACCTTTTTCTTTGTTGATTGCTCCACTGCTATCATAGGAATAATTCCATCAGTTATATCTTTCTTCCAGGGGACTAAAATTCCCTCTTGTATCCACCTGTTGACTTCTTTGTCATACTCTTCTTTTTCCTTCCCTGTCAGGTTCGTGCTATAGCAGCTAACCTTATATGTACAATTTACTGGCTGATTCTCTTTCCAAAACCATTCCAGTGTCCAATTTTTTACCATAAAAAACAGCATGAAAGTCTTCATTATCGATCTCACATGAGTTCTTTTCAGCACAATTAAAACTGCCAATTGCTACCAAAGAATAATCAGGTGTTAGGAACTGTACAACACCTTCCTTGACTGCAACACCACGAACTGATTAATAATATCCAATCTCACAACAATATCAACACTGTCAATCATCTTTTTAGGCTCCACTGCATGAACAGACACTTGTCTATTGCCAGTCACCAAATGCACTATGGTAGAACCTTTACACTTGACCTGCTTTCCATCGAAAGCACTTAAAAAAGTTTCTCCAGTACAACCAGCTACCAACTTAGAATGAACGAAATTTTTAGTACAACCGGAATCTACATGACCCCTAGCTGAACCAATTTTCACATGCACATCAATAACAAATGCTGACTGCGCCTTGTCATTAACAAGTGGGTTATTGCTGGCGCAGCAGTCCTACTCTATTTGTTTTCCTGCCCTTATGTATATTCACGAGTCTTTTTGATCACATTGGTCGGCAATATGTCCCACTTTGCTAGAATTGAAACACCTAAATTCTTCCTCTCATTATTTGATTAAATGAGGACCACCACACCTAAAGCATCTCCCCTTAATTCCCTTACTGCCACTGCCCTTTTTTGGCAACTCAAACCCCCTTGCCACTGCAACAACATGGTCCTCATTAGCCTTAATTTTGCACAAAATTCTTGCTGCATTTATCAGTTCACTAACTGGCATAGTTGACTTGTTGATAAGCTATACTTATTTCATCTGGGATACCATTGACAAAAGTCAAATGAACAATGCTTTCCAAACCATCCCCCTTGAACCCAGCTAGCCCTGCCAAACGTCTTATGTAATTTGCATGCACATCAACAGGTTGCCCTGTCCATTTGACTCTAACCAACTTGGCATAAGCTACGAAGGCTCTGGCAGTAAACGCCTCTTTTAACATAGCTACTATCTTTTCTGAATCACCCTAGTCATCATCACTCATTTCTAAATACAAAGTAAGAGCATCCCCCTCCATATACAGTGGAATAAAAGAAGCCAAATTAGAAATCTTCCATAACTTAACCATGAACTGAACTTTCTTTATCCATGCGACCATATCTTCTTCACCGATGAATGGTCTAATTATCTCCGACGTGACTTTAGATGTCATGACTGCATGTTATAGCCTAGATAGCTTGTAGTTTGCATTAACTTGAATCAAATTCCTCTTACCTTGATATTATGCAATAACGCTAATACCGAAAGACAGCATGTACCAAAAAACAAAAATACCAAATCGGCCGGTAAATAAAGCATAAATGGCATAAAAAACACAACCTCTCTGCACAATAACTGGATCTTCGATCCCTTACTGCCACTCACTCACCCAACTCAGCATCAACAACTCTCCACTGTACGTAAACTGCCACATACTACCAATCTACTTTAAGACTTACTAAACGACAAGAGCATTGGTTATTTAGGAAATATATAATTAATTTTGGGAGGCAAAAAAAAAAAGGAATTAATAAAATAAAGTTTATGGTGGTAAGCATGATTTCAGTTCATGGCACCACAGATGAATGCCAAGACTTGGGCCTCAACTCAAAGGAGATCACATTTGTCACACAGACTGAGTAGAATAGAGGACTCCGCAATTGCTGAAACCGAAAGAACACACCATTAATAATGGGAAAACTGAAGGTGTGAGCACACAAATAATGAGTTTTAAATATAATTCTACTAGAAAAAAGTACATTCATTAATCACAGCTACCAAGAATTATTTATGCTACCATAAGGACTTAAACCAATTATTATTTATTTCCAAGCATTAGCGTAAAATACCATACCCAATAGTAAGAATCTATGAGATAAATGTGTATTCATTAAATTGTGGTTGACGAAAAACAATTGCAATGCCAGAAGGGCAAAAGAAATTATTAATTATTTGTAACTTATTTCGCAAAATACTTTATTAATGAGTATTGACGAAAAACATTTTATTTACGAGTATTGACGTAAAACACGTTATTTACGATGATAGAAAAGGGGTGAAATGAAATTATAATTCGCTAGGAGAAGGGTAGGTGTTTTATGTGGTAATGAGCAATCTTCTGAGGGTGAAATTTTACCTGGACCCCCGCAATGAAAGATATTTCTTATCAGTGTATATCAACTGTTATTTCTACATCAAGGAATTAAATTTGGCAAATGAGATTCCAGGTAGGAACTCTACGAAAATTCGCTTGTATGGAAATGTAACTGAGCAAAATTACTTAGGGATATTTTTACTCCTGTAACCCTTTATCCAGCAATTGTAAATGCAAAGTTTCTCAAATTCCCATTTTGCTTGGCCTACAGTCTTTACCTTAAACTATCTCTCACTTTGTTTGTGCCAGATGAATTTCTGTGAAGATGCTCCTGAATATTGCATAGCCACATAGTGAAAGCTTGGAGTAAGCTTGGCTGCTGAGGCCCAAGAGCGATCTGTTACTCCAGTGATGGTTGTCGCCATTTTCGGCGAGCCTGGAAGGTTGACAAAAAGCAGTAATTTGTTCCTGATTTATTTCGAGGGTTTACTATAGTGGAGGTCCCTGGCAAGCAATTATGGCAAACATGCAAGGGAGAGACTGTATTTTAGGTGCAACAAGAGGGAGCAAACAAAGGAAACGAGAAAATAATTATGGGCAAAAGGGGCTCTCTACTGGTATCAGTTCTTTACATTTTAGGAAAAAGAATTTTAATATACAAATATTAAAGAAGCTAATGAAATGTATCTAGACAAGCTCATGAAATATCAGCAAGATCAAATTTATAAAAAAAATTATCAGCAAGAGCAATTTTATAATAATAAAATTGTTTAAACAACGTATTTACAAAATACGTCATCATTACATCATTTCTACGTCATCAATGCATGAGAGAAAACAGAGAAGAGAAGAAAAGGAGGGAGTCTGATATATTTTGATTGCGCATGCTTTCTACACGTACAAGAATATTAAGCTATATATATATATATATATATATATATATATATATATATATATATATATATATATATATATATATATATATATATATATATATATATTATATATATATATGAAATTAGCTATATACTGAGAATATAAATTACAAATAATCATAATTCTGCAAACTGCAAGAAGTGATTTTTTTTTCCTAAGAAAAGAAAGATAAAAGTTAAAAAACCTCATTAACTAATCAATAAGGACTCTATAAGTAGCTCTGGTGACCTGGAGTGGAACAATCTGTCACAATGATAAGCATAGCTAATGACAAAAATGGAACTGACCTGAATACAGGGAGCTACGTGCATGTGGCCCTTTCCTGTAAGAACAATCTGGTAATTACTATTGGGTAATTACACATATGCACAGATTAGTTATATATGAGAAGTTACTGGAATCTGGGGAGATTCCAAGGTGCTGTAAACAAGCGAATGTGGTGCCTATCTTCAAAAAGTGAAGGAGGGATACTGCTCTAAGCTATAGACCTGTTTCCTTGGCCAGCATAGTTTGCAATGTTATGGAGAAACTACTAATAAAACACATCTCTCTTCGTTCGGAATCCTTCACCTTTTTGTCAATGAGACAACATGGCTTCAAAGAAGGTAGATCAATAGTAACAAATTTATTAGAATATTATGAATGGATACAAACTTACTTTGAAAGTAGGGAACACTCAGTATATGATTGGAAAAGGGTTTATAGTGGAGTTCCATAGGGTTCAGTCTTAGGTCCACTTTTGTTCCTTGTATATGTGAATGACTTACAGAGTCTGTAAATTCATTCATTATATGTTCTCAGGTGATGAAAAAATTAATAAGAAAATAAGAGACGAGAACAAAGGTAGACAACTTTTGGAAGACCTAAATAGTCTGCATGAGTGGTCAGGAAAGTGGCTAATGAAATTCAATTCTTCTAAATGTAAGGTAATGAGAATGGGTACAAGTTCAAGAAGGCTCAAGTTTCAATACTCAATAGCAGGAGCAGAGCTTCAAGAGACAGAGAATGAGAGAGACGAAATTGTTTCCGAAATGCATATAAATGGGATTTAAAGGCAGCATATGCACCTGGACAAGGAAGTGTACAGGTATATTTATGTAACCTATATGAGGCCAAAGCTTGAATATGCAGCCCCCATTTGGAATCCACACTTGAAAAAGCACATAATTAAGATGGGAAATGTTCAGAGACAAACCATGAAATTGGTACCAGAAATACACAATCTCAGTTATGATGAGAGGCTGAGGGAATTAGACTTACCATCACTCGAAGCTAGAAGAATGAAGGGCGATATGGTGATGGTTTTTAAATTCTTTCATGGTTATGACAAAGTAGATAATGATCGATGTTATGATATGGCAGGCACTAAATTAGAGGTCATAGTTTGATGCTTAGTAAGAAAACTTCTTTGCAGGATATAAGGAAGTACTTTTATAGTGTAAGAGTAGTTGATGTTTGGAATTCGCTAAGTGAGGAGATAGTTTATGTCAACTCAATCCATTGTTTTGAGGACAAGTAAGATAAGTATCAGTAAGTGCAAAAATGGAACGGCCCCGAGAAGATGAATTTCGAGCACAATTAGGTAATTACATACAGGCGAAATAATGCATACACTTGAAGAAAAAACATACATATGTCGAAGCTAGAAGAGTGAGGGGGGATATGGTGACAGTCTTTAAATTCCTTCATGGTTATGATAGAGTGGATAGGGATCGATATTTTGATATGGCTGGCTCTAGAACTAAAGGTCATAGTTTGAAGCTTCGTAAGAAAACTTCTTTGCAGGATGTAAGGAAATACTTTTTCAGTAGAGTAGTTGATAATTGGAATTGGCTAAGCGAGGAGGTAGTTAATGCTATCTCAATCTATAGTTTTAAGGACAGGTATGATAAGTATCACTAAGTATAAAATGGAACCGATCAGGAGACGGGAAGATACGAGCTTTGGGCTCTTTCCCGTAAACACAATTAGGTAATCACAATTAGGTAATCACACACACACACACACACACACACACACACACACACACACTTCTTCGCAGGATGTAAGGAAATACTTTTTCAGTGTAAGAGTAGTTGATAATTGGAATTGGCTAAGCGAGGAGGTAGTTAATGCTATCTCAATCCATAGTTTTAAGGACAGGTATGATAAGTATCACTAAGTATAAAATGGAACCGATCAGGAGACGGGAAGATACGAGCTTTGGGCTCTTTCCCGTAAACACAATTAGGTAATCACACACACACACACACACACACACACACACACACCACACACACACACACACACACAAATGAAATTCAGTACTTCAAATGTAAAGTAATGAGAATAGGTACAAGTGCAAGAAGGCCCAAGCTTGACTACTCGGTGGCAGGAATACAACTTCAAGAGACAGAGAATGAGAGAGATCTAGGAGTAAACATACTGGCAGATTTGTCTCCAGAAATGCATATAAATGGCATAGTAAGGGCAGCATATGCTTTCTTATCAAATGTAAGGGTAGCCTTCAGGCACATGGACAAAGAATTGTTCAGAAATATTTATGTAACCTATGTGAGGCCAAAACTTGAATATGCAGCCCCCTTTTGGAATCCGCGCTTGAAAAAGCACGTAGCTAAGCTTGAAAAAGTTCAAAGACATGCCACGAAACTGGTGCCAGAAATGTGCAATCTCAGTTATGATTAAAGGCTGAGGGAATTAGACTTACCCTCACTCGAAGCTAGAAGATTGAGGGCGGATATGGTGACAGTCATTAAATTCCTTCATGGTTATGATAGAGTGGATAGGGATCGATATTTTGATATTTCTGGCATTAGGATGTAAGGAAGTACTTTTTCAGTGTAAGAGTAGTTGATAATTGGAATTGGCTAAGCGAGGAGGTAGTTAATGCTATCTCAATCCATAGTTTTAAGGACAGGTGTGATAAGTATCACTAAGTACAAAATGGAACCGATCAGGAGACGGGAAGATACGAGCTTTTTACTCTTTCCCGTACGCACAATTAGGTAATCACAATTAGGTAATCACACACACACACACACACACACACACTGGTGCCAGAAATACGCAATCTCAGTTATGATGAGAGGCTGAGGGAATTAGACTTACCATCACTGGAAGCTAGAAGAGTGAGGGGGGATATGGTGACAGTCTTTAAATTCCTTCATGGTTATGATAGAGTGGATAGGGATCGATATTTTGATATGGCTGGCTCTAGAACTAGAGGTCATAGTTAGAAGCTTCGTAAGAAAACTTCTTTGCAGGATGTAAGGAAATAATTTTTCAGTAGAGTAGTTGATAATTGGAATTGGCTAAGCGAGGAGGTAGTTAATGCTATCTCAATCCATAGTTTTAAGGACAGGTATGATAAGTATCACTAAGTATAAAATGGAACCGATCAGGAGACGGGAAGATACGAGCTTTGGGCTCTTTCCCGTAAACACAATTAGGTAATCACACACACACACACACACACACACACACACACACACACACACACACACACACACACACACACACAAATGAAATTCAGTACTTCAAATGTAAAGTAATGAGAATAGGTACAAGTGCAAGAAGGCCCAAGCTTGACTACTCGGTGGCAGGAATACAACTTCAAGAGACAGAGAATGAGAGAGATCTAGGAGTAAACATACTGGCAGATTTGTCTCCAGAAATGCATATAAATGGCATAGTAAGGGCAGCATATGCTTTCTTATCAAATGTAAGGGTAGCCTTCAGGCACATGGACAAAGAATTGTTCAGAAATATTTATGTAACCTATGTGAGGCCAAAACTTGAATATGCAGCCCCCTTTTGGAATCCGCGCTTGAAAAAGCACGTAGCTAAGCTTGAAAAAGTTCAAAGACATGCCACGAAACTGGTGCCAGAAATGTGCAATCTCAGTTATGATTAAAGGCTGAGGGAATTAGACTTACCCTCACTCGAAGCTAGAAGATTGAGGGCGGATATGGTGACAGTCATTAAATTCCTTCATGGTTATGATAGAGTGGATAGGGATCGATATTTTGATATTTCTGGCATTAGGATGTAAGGAAGTACTTTTTCAGTGTAAGAGTAGTTGATAATTGGAATTGGCTAAGCGAGGAGGTAGTTAATGCTATCTCAATCCATAGTTTTAAGGACAGGTGTGATAAGTATCACTAAGTACAAAATGGAACCGATCAGGAGACGGGAAGATACGAGCTTTTTACTCTTTCCCGTACGCACAATTAGGTAATCACAATTAGGTAATCACACACACACACACACACACACACTGGTGCCAGAAATACGCAATCTCAGTTATGATGAGAGGCTGAGGGAATTAGACTTACCATCACTGGAAGCTAGAAGAGTGAGGGGGGATATGGTGACAGTCTTTAAATTCCTTCATGGTTATGATAGAGTGGATAGGGATCGATATTTTGATATGGCTGGCTCTAGAACTAGAGGTCATAGTTAGAAGCTTCGTAAGAAAACTTCTTTGCAGGATGTAAGGAAATACTTTTTCAGTAGAGTAGTTGATAATTGGAATTGGCTAAGCGAGGAGGTAGTTAATGCTATCTCAATCCATAGTTTTAAGGACAGGTATGATAAGTATCACTAAGTATAAAATGGAACCGATCAGGAGACGGGAAGATACGAGCTTTGGGCTCTTTCCCGTAAACACAATTAGGTAATCACACACACACACACACACACACACACACACACACACACACACACACACACACACACACACACACACACAAATGAAATTCAGTACTTCAAATGTAAAGTAATGAGAATAGGTACAAGTGCAAGAAGGCCCAAGCTTGACTACTCGGTGGCAGGAATACAACTTCAAGAGACAGAGAATGAGAGAGATCTAGGAGTAAACATACTGGCAGATTTGTCTCCAGAAATGCATATAAATGGCATAGTAAGGGCAGCATATGCTTTCTTATCAAATGTAAGGGTAGCCTTCAGGCACATGGACAAAGAATTGTTCAGAAATATTTATGTAACCTATGTGAGGCCAAAACTTGAATATGCAGCCCCCTTTTGGAATCCGCGCTTGAAAAAGCACGTAGCTAAGCTTGAAAAAGTTCAAAGACATGCCACGAAACTGGTGCCAGAAATGTGCAATCTCAGTTATGATTAAAGGCTGAGGGAATTAGACTTACCCTCACTCGAAGCTAGAAGATTGAGGGCGGATATGGTGACAGTCATTAAATTCCTTCATGGTTATGATAGAGTGGATAGGGATCGATATTTTGATATGGCTGGCATTAGGATGTAAGGAAGTACTTTTTCAGTGTAAGAGTAGTTGATAATTGGAATTGGCTAAGCGAGGAGGTAGTTAATGATATCTCAATCCATAGTTTTAAGGACAGGTGTGATAAGTATCACTAAGTACAAAATGGAACCGATCAGGAGACGGGAAGATACGAGCTTTTTACTCTTTCCCGTACGCACAATTAGGTAATCACAATTAGGTAATCACACACACACACACACACACACACTGGTGCCAGAAATACGCAATCTCAGTTATGATGAGAGGCTGAGGGAATTAGACTTACCATCACTGGAAGCTAGAAGAGTGAGGGGGGATATGGTGACAGTCTTTAAATTCCTTCATGGTTATGATAGAGTGGATAGGGATCGATATTTTGATATGTCTGGCTCTAGAACTAGAGGTCATAGTTAGAAGCTTCGTAAGAAAACTTCTTTGCAGGATGTAAGGAAATACTTTTTCAGTAGAGTAGTTGATAATTGGAATTGGCTAAGCGAGGAGGTAGTTAATGCTATCTCAATCCATAGTTTTAAGGACAGGTATGATAAGTATCACTAAGTATAAAATGGAACCGATCAGGAGACGGGAAGATACGAGCTTTGGGCTCTTTCCCGTAAACACAATTAGGTAATCACAATTAGGTAATCACACACACACACACACACACACGCACACACACACACACACACACTTCTTCGCAGGATGTAAGGAAATACTTTTTCAGTGTAAGAGTAGTTGATAATTGGAATTGGCTAAGCGAGGAGGTAGTTAATGCTATCTCAATCCATAGTTTTAAGGACAGGTATGATAAGTATCACTAAGTATAAAATGGAACCGATCAGGAGACGGGAAGATACGAGCTTTGGGCTCTTTCCCGTAAACACAATTAGGTAATCTCACACACACACACACACACACACACACACACACACACACACACACACACACACACACACAAATGAAATTCAGTACTTCAAATGTAAAGTAATGAGAATAGGTACAAGTGCAAGAAGGCCCAAGCTTGACTACTCGGTGGCAGGAATACAACTTCAAGAGACAGAGAATGAGAGAGATCTAGGAGTAAACATACTGGCAGATTTGTCTCCAGAAATGCATATAAATGGCATAGTAAGGGCAGCATATGCTTTCTTATCAAATGTAAGGGTAGCCTTCAGGCACATGGACAAAGAATTGTTCAGAAATATTTATGTAACCTATGTGAGGCCAAAACTTGAATATGCAGCCCCCTTTTGGAATCCGCGCTTGAAAAAGCACGTAGCTAAGCTTGAAAAAGTTCAAAGACATGCCACGAAACTGGTGCCAGAAATGTGCAATCTCAGTTATGATTAAAGGCTGAGGGAATTAGACTTACCCTCACTCGAAGCTAGAAGATTGAGGGCGGATATGGTGACAGTCATTAAATTCCTTCATGGTTATGATAGAGTGGATAGGGATCAATATTTTGATATGGCTGGCATTAGGATGTAAGGAAGTACTTTTTCAGTGTAAGAGTAGTTGATAATTGGAATTGGCTAAGCGAGGAGGTAGTTAATGCTATCACAATCCATAGTTTTAAGGACAGGTATGATAAGTATCACTAAGTACAAAATGGAACCGATCAGGAGACGGGAAGATACGAGCTTTTTACTCTTTCCCGTAAGCACAATTAGGTAATCACAATTAGGTAATCACACACACACACACACACACACACACTGGTGCCAGAAATACGCAATCTCAGTTATGATGAGAGGCTGAGGGAATTAGACTTACCATCACTGGAAGCTAGAAGAGTGAGGGGGGATATGGTGACAGTCTTTAAATTCCTTCATGGTTATGATAGAGTGGATAGGGATCGATATTTTGATATGGCTGGCTCTAGAACTAGAGGTCATAGTTTGAAGCTTCGTAAGAAAACTTCTTTGCAGGATGTAAGGAAATACTTTTTCAGTAGAGTAGTTGATAATTGGAATTGGCTAAGCGAGGAGGTAGTTAATGCTATCTCAATCCATAGTTTTAAGGACAGGTATGATAAGTATCACTAAGTATAAAATGGAACCGATCAGGAGACGGGAAGATACGAGCTTTGGGCTCTTTCCCGTAAACACAATTAGGTAATCACAATTAGGTAATCACACACACACACACACACACACACACACACACACACACTTCTTCGCAGGATGTAAGGAAATACTTTTTCAGTGTAAGAGTAGTTGATAATTGGAATTGGCTAAGCGAGGAGGTAGTTAATGCTATCTCAATCCATAGTTTTAAGGACAGGTATGATAAGTATCACTAAGTATAAAATGGAACCGATCAGGAGACGGGGAGATACGAGCTTTGGGCTCTTTCCCGTAAACACAATTAGGTAATCACACACACACACACACACACACACACACACACACACACACACACACACACACACACAAATGAAATTCAGTACTTCAAATGTAAAGTAATGAGAATAGGTACAAGTGCAAGAAGGCCCAAGCTTGACTACTCGGTGGCAGGAATACAACTTCAAGAGACAGAGAATGAGAGAGATCTAGGAGTAAACATACTGGCAGATTTGTCTCCAGAAATGCATATAAATGGCATAGTAAGGGCAGCATATGCTTTCTTATCAAATGTAAGGGTAGCCTTCAGGCACATGGACAAGGAATTGTTCAGAAATATTTATGTAACCTATGTGAGGCCAAAACTTGAATATGCAGCCCCCTTTTGGAATCCGCGCTTGAAAAAGCACGTAGCTAAGCTTGAAAAAGTTCAAAGACATGCCACGAAACTGGTGCCAGAAATGTGCAATCTCAGTTATGATTAAAGGCTGAGGGAATTAGACTTACCCTCACTCGAAGCTAGAAGATTGAGGGCGGATATGGTGACAGTCATTAAATTCCTTCATGGTTATGATAGAGTGGATAGGGATCGATATTTTGATATGGCTGGCACTAGGATGTAAGGAAGTACTTTTTCAGTGTAAGAGTAGTTGATAATTGGAATTGGCTAAGCGAGGAGGTAGTTAATGCTATCTCAATCCATAGTTTTAAGGACAGGTATGATAAGTATCACTAAGTACAAAATCGAACCGATCAGGAGACGGGAAGATACGAGCTTTTTACTCTTTCCCGTAAGCACAATTAGGTAATCACAATTAGGTAATCACACACACACACACACACACTGGTGCCAGAAATACGCAATCTCAGTTATGATGAGAGGCTGAGGGAATTAGACTTACCATCACTGGAAGCTAGAAGAGTGAGGGGGGATATGGTGACAGTCTTTAAATTCCTTCATGGTTATGATAGAGTGGATAGGGATCGATATTTTGATATGGCTGGCTCTAGAACTAGAGGTCATAGTTTGAAGCTTCGTAAGAAAACTTCTTCGCAGGATGTAAGGAAATACTTTTTCAGTGTAAGAGTAGTTGATAATTGGAATTGGCTAAGCGAGGAGGTAGTTAATGCTATCTCAATCCATAGTTTTAAGGACAGGTATGATAAGTATCACTAAGTACAAAATGGAACCGATCAGGAGACGGGAAGATACGAACTTTTTACTCTTTCCCGTAAGCACAATTAGGTAATCACAATTAGGTAATCACACACACACACACACCCCCCTGGTGCCAGAAATACGCAATCTCAGTTATGATGAGAGGCTGAGGGAATTAGACTTACCATCACTGGAAGCTAGAAGAGTGAGGGGGGATATGGTGACAGTCTTTAAATTCCTTCATGGTTATGATAGAGTGGATAGGGATCGATATTTTGATATGGCTGGCTCTAGAACTAGAGGTCATAGTTTGAAGCTTCGTAAGAAAACTTCTTCGCAGGATGTAAGGAAATACTTTTTCAGTGTAAGAGTAGTTGATAATTGGAATTGGCTAAGCGAGGAGGTAGTTAATGCTATCTCAATCCATAGTTTTAAGGACAGGTATGATAAGTATCACTAAGTATAAAATGGAACCGATCAGGAGACGGGAAGATACGAGCTTTGGGCTCTTTCCCGTAAACACAATCAGTTAATCACAATTAGGTAATCACATACAAAGACACATACACACAAAAAAAAGTAATAGACGAGAACAATGGTAGAGAAATTCAGGAAAACCTAAATAATACTCTGCATGAGTGACAAGAAAAGTTTCCTAAAATTAAGTACATATTTCTTAATTTGCCTATGCTGTCCAAAATTACAAGAAATTTTCAATTTACCTGAGTTTCATTTAACCGAGTAGTGGAAATCGGTGGGTGTGCAGGTAAATATTAGAATTAAATGTCTGTGAACTCCTAACCGAGTTCAGTACCTTGAGTCCCCTTAGGTAAAATAGAAACTTACCAACCTCCCAACAACACAACTGGTGCTCGAAGTGCGACCCAGACAGATGGACTGATTTCAATTTTATTTTTATTTTACTTTTTAACATGCACATGAAACCCGATTACCATTGGTTTGGATAATTGCAATGAAGGAATCTTTGGCTGCACAGAAAAATTTCGATTGTTAAAGACAATAGTGTTGCAAATTATATTTTTTTTTATTAGTTTCAAAATTAATTACAGTAACTAATATTTTCCATGTTTACTATATGGTAAATAAAATCTCAGAAAATATGCATGAGATTATGTGGTAACCAAAACTAAGAAATTTTGCATGACAAGAACACGTGTTATTTAAGATTTCACTTATTTGTGTGATTAGATTGAGTTTTAAAGCATTAGTGTTATATATATCCACTAAAGGGTGATATTTGTTAGGAATTATTTATATTTCTCTGTGATTTAAGAATAGGGAGTAAGCACTTTAAGTACAATGCTTGCTTTATTGCTTATAATGGAGTTTTTTTATATACAGGCATTGGCTGCTCATAGATTGGGAAGAAAAACATTTAGCGTCGTTGGTTGAACCTAGGATAAGTCCTCCATGTGTATCTGAGTTGTCACTCAGAGATAAATTTTCCCATTATTACTAGACACATGTACAATGTAACTGCCTAGTCAGCCGTTAGCTTGTCTTTGGTGTATTTTGTATAGGATCTGTGCCCTTCTGGCAACACTCCAGAATTTTATTTGCAACATTTTACTTCCGGGTACTGCCATATACTCGCTCTTACGCAGATACGACCGCCATACTCTACTTGTTTGCAACCTCTTGCATCGGATGCTTGTCCATAAAATTTGTTGTTGCACATTCCTTCCATTTGCACCATAACCACAGTTTCTGGCGCATACTGCTGTTAAACAGGCTCGACTGCCATTCTTTGCTACCAGTGTTTCATGCACTGTTTTGCAATATTTTGCTGCCATTGCACTTGATTGTATTTTGAATCACTTTCATAGTGAGGTTTTGGGATCACCATAACATCTAAGTTTGAACTGTGTTGTTGAATTTATTTTCTCTCTCCTTGGTGTTGTGTTGTACTTTCATTTTCTTTTACTACTGTAGATTTTTTGTTGGCATTTTGATTGCTTTCTTTTGGCTTTGTACAGTTGATTTGTTTTGGTGCTTCATTGTTGACTGTTCTGAACACCACCATGGCTACCTGGCAGTCATAGGAAACTACAATGGCTACCTGGCAGGAGAGAAGCTCCTAGAGTGGGCTCTTAGAAAGTAGGCTGCACTTTGAGCTGAGCAAGAGGAGAAAGTGAAAGAGCAGGTCCAATGAGTAAACGAGCAGGTGCAACGTGACCATGATCGGGCGCAGGTGCAGGCCCAACGAGACCAGGACTGGGCGAAAGTGCAGGCACAACATGACCATGAGTTGACGCAGGCGCAACGAGAACATGAGCTTGAGCTCTCTCGGCTTCATGCTCGAACCCCTGACAGTGGTGCCTCAATCAGGAATGGTGGCCAGCCTCACGAGAGAGCCCCTCCAATGCAGAAATATGAGGATGACAGCAAGCAACCGCTTGACACTTACATGCGCTCCTTCGAGAGTCTAGTTGCCTCTAATGATGGCACAGTGGCTGAAAATATTTGTTGGCTGCTCACCTCCATGCTGACCACATGCAACTGAGAGACTACAAGAAAGTTAAAAACACACTCCTCGCCTCACAGAACTTTTCCCCATCTGAGTTTTGTGCTAGTTTTGTTTCAGCTTTCCCCTTGAAGGAGAAGAACAGTAGTGCATTTGACAACCAAAAGGCTTGCCTCTTTGATGAGTGGCTGCGAGTTGCAAAATGCTCCCCGGAGAAGTTGCATCCATTTTTGATGTTTGATTCTATTGCAATGACCTCCCTACTGACATCCTTGATTACATAGGGACCAAGCTAAAGCATGAGATCGACTTCGACAAAAGTTCGGCCGCTGGGGTACGTTTCTGTGACCTTATGAGGGCAAGAAGGGCAGAACCCAAGACTCGTCCTCAGTTTCTTCTTCCCCGCAGCAGGCCATGATTCTCACCGGAAAAAAGATCGTAGGAACAGGAAGCACAAGGGCCCCTCTCAGAACTCCAATTGTCCAGCTCCCCCTCTTCAATCCCCTAAGCCTTATTATGGACATTCACCCTCCCTCAAGAAGAACGACTTGGTAAAACCTAAATTATATCCGATCAGAGGCAAAGGAAATTCCCCTGCTCCACATTCCCAGGGATTTCAGCTGAACTCTAGGAGCCACCACACTCCCACTCACAGTGATAGCCAGCATAGTTATCTGGCCACTCACTCTGCCAATGCCATAGAAACAAGGCCAGAAAGAGCCACTGATGATAACGCTGAGTACTTACAGCACGGGGTTGCCAATGTGCAGTTCACCAAACGTGTTGATTCCCAGATAGTCCAAACGTGTCCATGAAACATAAATGGTGTAGAAGCTGAGATAGCTCTTGACACAGTGGCATATTTGTTGACAAGAAATTTGGCTGGGATCAAGATTACACAGGCCAGGTCGTCGGTTTGCATGTTGCTGACGGAGATCCTCGGATGCAACGCTGCTTTGTCATCGACCTGGATTGCAAGTACTACAAGGGATAGGCCCCCAGTTGTGGCATTGATAAAACCCTGGCATCTTGTCTTGCTGGGTTGTGTAATGATTCCAGCTCCTATCTTCCAGGCCAATCTCTACCATGAGGACATTTTTCAATGGAACATTCCTCAGGCAAAGACACAACAAGCCATTTCTGCAGCAACTACTAGTTCTGACACCAGGAAGTTGGACGATTCTCCAACAGACTCCGTCGACTCTGCCACAGTTAGTACCCGGAATGTGGACCATGGAGAGTTTCCCTCCTTTACCAGATGATGCACCTCTAGAGCAACTGAAGCTCCATCCAGACTTTGCCAAACTGCAGCAGGACTGCCCCAGCCCCAGGCTCTGAATGCAACAGGCCATTGAAGGAAGACCCTTTACGGTGAGAGGAGGAGGTCAGATCACTTATGCCCTTGAAGATGGAGTCCTTTGCAGGCATGTGACCATAGACGGCCACACCTTTAAACAGTTAGTAGTGCCCGCCTCATTGCACTGTCAGGCTATGTAAGTGGCACACTATTTACCTCTGAGCAGACACAGAGGCCAAGAAAAAACTCGGCTCATCCTCCAGAAGGCTTTTGCATGGCTAAAAATGTATGCCGAGATAGACAGATATGTGGACTCCTGCCTCGTCTGTCAATCCACCTCTACAGCGCCGGTACCAAAAGTCCCCAAGTGCAATACAAAGCTCTCAACAGAGCAATATTCCAAGGTTGCTATCAACATATTAGGTCCTATTAACCTGGTATATATCAACCTTGTAACAAGGTACCAGGATGCAGTGCTGCTATGTTCTATCACGACTGAAGCAGTTGCTCATGCCCTATTCGAAATCTGCTCCAGGATCAGCTTCCCTGAGCAGGTCATTTCTGACAATGGAAGGCAGTTTACAAGTAGGCACTTTGAGGCTTTCTGTGACCTCTTAGAGATAAAGCACATTTGCAAAAGTGTCTATCATGCCCAATCAAATGGAGCATGTGAATGCTGTAATGGGACATCGAAACCCTGTTTGTGAAAGCTCGTGGTAGATATACCCAGGCAGTGGGACAAGTACGTTTCTGCTGCACTTTTCTCCTTTATAGACATGTCTCTCAGCACTACTGGATACTTACCTTTCGAGTTGATTTATGGCCATAAGGTCAGAGGCTAGTGGAGTTATTGGCAGAATGTTGGGACTAATCTACCATCAAGGATGACAATAGGGATGTCTATAAATATATTTTGAAGTTTTTGTCCCATCTCAAAAAGGCCTAAAAAGCTGCAAACTAAGCCATTAAGGGGCACCAGCAGACTGCCAAGACAAGCGTGCCCATCATTGTGACCTGATATCTGGAGATCGATTGCTGTTACTTCTTCCAACAGACACGCGCAAGCTAATGCTATGCTGGAAAGGACCATACACTGTAGTACACCGTGTGACCCCTTACCATTACGTGTTAAATGTTGATGGCTTTAACCAGAAATACTGCATTAACAGCTGAAGCTGTATTGGAAGGACTCGGAGGCCAACAGGGATCCTGCGCTGGAACTCTCAGCAACCCCTACAGGTGCTCATATCAGTGCTACTACCTTCGAGGCTGCAGCATCACAGGTGCTCCTCTATAGCCACCCCTTATCTCCTGTATTGGGGTATTCCTGTCTTGAGGTGGAGATGGACTTACGGGAGTAGAGTTTTTTTGAAGAAGACCCTCTGGCTGCAGTATCTGCACTCGCAGTAGATGACATAACCCTTCCCTTTTATGATGGTAAGAATCCTGCCATTCCCAAATACCGAAAGGAATGTGTGAGTAATCGTATTTTTAACTCCAGACTGCAACTGAGTCAATGGGAGCACTTGAACAAGATATTAGAGGACTATTAAAACAATTTCAACAACCTCCCAGGCACTACCCCTACCCTTGAGCATCATGTCAGATTGACTGATCCTGAACCGTTTTGGCATTCCTCTGGCCATCCCCACCAGCTGTCAGTATATCTGAAGGATGGTCTTGACACTTGGATCTGCCTCGGTTTAATGGAAAAGAGCAATTCTCCTTGGTGTTTGCCATTACTGGTGGTATGTAAGAGAGGTGGCAGTCACAGATTCTGCCTTTACTGTCATAAGCTTAACTCCTATACCATCATTGATGGAGAGCTCATTGCCGACGCTGAACACATTTTCTCATTACTCTCCCGAGTCTGTTACCTGTTCAAATTGGATTTTACCAGTGGGTTTTGGCAAGTCCCGTTGAACGAGACTACCAAGTCTTTAACAGCCTTTTCCACAAGATACTGTCTGTACCAGTTCAGATTCATGCCTTTTGGTATGGTGAATGCCCTTGGCATCTTCAGCTGCTGGCTCACGAGGACAGTATTGCAGGACTTCGACAATGTTTCATGCTTTATGGACGACAGTCTGGTGCATTCTCAGGATTGGTCATTGCACCTTGTGACTCTTCTCTGAGTTCTCACCCGTCCGAAAAGCGTGGACTACATTTAAAGCCTTCCAAATGCGAGATTGGTTTCACACACTTGCAGTATCTCTGTCACTTAGTCGGAGAAGAAGTTATGTCCCCTTTGCAGGACAAGGTGCAAGCTATTAAGGATTTGGAGAAACCTACCACTGTCACCCAATTGAGATCATTCCTGGGTAGCATTGTCTGCTACCAACAGTTCATTCCACACGTTAATGCTATTGCTGCCCCTCTGGAGCATATGACCTTCTCAAAATGAAGTAAGACCTCACCTTGTCCAATGGACAGACGAGGCGGAGTGAGTATTCTTCAAGCTCCGAGACGCATTGGTGGGTGAGCCAATATTACAGCTGGTAAAGCCAGATTTTCCTTTTATCTTGCAGACCGACACCTCAGACGAAGGCCTGTGGGGCGAGCTTTTTCAAGCCCAGTCGGACAAGCCAGAAAAAGAGGCATGTATGTCTATATTTATATAATTGCTTAGCATTTTTATATTCCTTTTGTATAAGTCATCAGAAAGAATATTTAAATTAGTTAAGGCAGATATTTTCCATTGTATTAAGAATCTATAGATATTATTTAATGTTACTACGTCATAAAACAGCACCTCTTTAGAATCTCGCCAATAAACAATGTAGAAGTTCCTTGCTTCGTCTCATTTATATCCTATAGAAATAGGATAATAATTCATCACTGATGAGAATGGATTACCATGTACTTATATAGGAAGCAGGGAATAATCAAAGACAGTACTAATGTATTTTGTCACTCTACCCACAGGTAAGAGCAAGTATTTATATTCTGCCATATTGAAGCACAACAAAGTGGCGAGAAGAATGCATTACCATAACCTATATAGAAAGCAGGGAATAATCAGAGACAGTACTAAAGTATTTTGTCACTCTATTTACAGGTAAGAGCAAGTATTTAGATTCAGCCACATTGAAAAACAACAAAGAATAGACAAGAAATGACGTTGTACAAACTCGGCAGATAGCAAATTTTGCCTTCGCAGCATTGCCAGAGAGTGATATATAACCACTGTTTTCACAATTGCCCACGTAGGACCAGTTGATAGGTGACAACTCCAATAAGATGCTGCTAGATATTCCACCACCCGCATCATTCACCGTAAATACCGATCCCACAAACCTTGGAGCATGATGGAAGAAGTGGAAAAATAGCTTCCAATACTACTTGAACGCTACAGCCTTTACCAACACTAAGCAAAAATGTGCACTGTTGCTACATATAACAGGTATTGAAGTTCAAGAAATTCATGAGATTTTACTTGGTCACACAGGTACTCTGGAGGAATGCTTAGCCACACTTCATACTTATTTCACTCCACAAGTTAATGTCAGGTATGAACGGTTTTGTTATGTATTTAAGCAGTTATGTATTTTGTCAAAGATATTCTCCATTTAAAATTACCGCTTTCTATAAGCAAATGAATAGCATTCTTAAGTACAAAGAGTATGACTTGAAAAAAACCTATATAGGATGTAATTTCTCTATATTTGATTCTGTGTAAAGTAATTATGGTATTGATCCCTCTAAGTAGATTCTCATTTGTTCTTGTAATTCGATTAGTCGTAAGTTTATGTAACATATTATTAATTTCTTCTTCATAATAAACCCAGTTGAGGAAGGAGTGTTTTATATACCTCTTATTAATCCTAAGTCATCTGTGACGAAAATGGGATATGTAATATACTAGCAACATTCATATACATCATGGACTACACTCGGCAACATAAAAGATATCTACAAGATTATTATCATTCTTGCTGGTTCCGGTTCCGGTTCCGGTTTTACGTCACGGACTCCCTTATCAACCAAGGGCTAGGACGGTTGCCTTCTTGCGAAGGACTTGTTTTGGCAAATGTAATCCTTACGCTGAGTGCATGCCTTTGCTAACCTCAGACCGTGACGGGGCGCGAACCCTCGACCTGACGCCTCAGAGTCGGAGACGCTACCGACTGAGCCACGGCGACTACTCATTCTTGCTGGTAAGAAATAAATTATTTGGGACGAAAATGGGATATGTAATATAATAGCAACATTCATATACATATTGGCCTACACTCGGCAACATAAAAGATACCTACAAGATTATTATCATTCTTGCAAGTAAGGAATACATTATTGGACGACGAGATGAACAAACTCAGAAGAAAGAGTTGTGAGGGAAACAATAATAATAACCGATAACCAGTTCCTGCCAGATATCTTCTGCTCAAGAGGACATCGCACTTCAGGCAACCAGGAAGATTCTTACATTAGCCAGTAAAAAACCCTCAGCAGCAGATGGAAAGAAAACATTCATCAATATAATTTTATGAATGTGTATAAGCTAAGTAATCTTTAGTTACATGCATGTACATTAAGTAGTAAAGATTATACAGTACCTGGATTAAGATAAAGATAATTATATAACAAGATAAAGATAGTTAAAGGAAAGTAATTAGGCTAAGCCTATAATAAATGAAGGCACAAGAATGACTTCTCAAATGCCAGCACCACCTCATTTTTCTATTGAATGTGACCCTTGAACAGTGGCATATAGGTGGAGGAAATATATTGATTCATTTAAGATCTATTTGGATTGCTTGGCCACGAAAACTGACAAGCAGAGGGTCAGCATCCTACTGCACATAGCAGGCCCAGAGGTTCAGGATATATTCAAAAGACTAACCCCTGAGGATAATACATATAATAAAGCAGTAGAAGCAATAGGGAACTATTTTAACCCCAGTGAAAATATCAGGTATGAACACAGCATATTCATGGCACTTGAGCCTCGAGAAAATGAGAGTATAGATATGTTTGTCACAAGATTAAAGAAGCAAAGTCAGTTTTGCAAATATGATACCAATAACTCTGTGGAAGACTTAATAGTCAATTTAGTCATTTGTAAATGCAAATCCAGTGAGCTTAGAGAAAAGTTATTACAAGCTAAAGACTTGAATCTCCAAAAGTTGTTAGAAATTGCAAGAGCTTATGAACAGTCTTGAGTTCAAAATAAAAGGATTGAGGAAAATTATCAAAAACCTCAGTCTGGAAGTGTAAATAAAGTAATGCAGTATAAACAACCGAATAAATCAGGCTCAAGTAACCATAAATCACAAAAAAACAGGAAACTTTGAAAAAAGGTATAAGAACAATACTTCCAATTACTGGCAAGGGAATAAAGCACAGACACCTAATAGTAACAAATATAAAGAATGTTACAGGTGTGGTAATAATAATCATCATCCAGATGATAGATATAAGCGTCCTGGTTATAACAATGTGCTCCAGTTTTGTTGTTATTATAGAAATTTTTCCAGGAAATGTCTTAAGAAATAAACAAAACAAGCTGAAAAGAAAAAACATACAGTGTACAAAAGAGAGAGAACAAGAAAACTTAGAACAAGAAAACTTATTTTTTCTAACTAAATTCCACTTATGCAAATAAGAGAATAATGTGTGAAGTACAAGTAAATGGAAAAAATATAGAAATGCAGTTAGATACAGCTGCAGATATAGCTGTGATTTCAGAAGAAGTAGCTAAGAGTATACCTTATCTGAAAATAGAGGAGGACACAAGTTCATTAATCACAGATCACAATAATTGAAATATTGAAACAATAGGAAAAGCTGAAGTTATGGTAAAATGTGAGAAACAAATTGTGGAGTTACCAGTTGTAATAGTAACAGGAAATAGAAAGGGACTGTTAGGTTTAAACTGGATAAGAGGCCTAAAGCTAAACTTTCCAGAATTGATAAAGAAAACAAATCTACAGATAAATAGTATAAGTACACAAGATCTGATGGAAGAGTATGAAACAATTTTTAAGCCAGGTTTAAGTACTATAAACAATGTGACTGCAAACTTAGCATTAAAGGAAGATGCAATGCCAAAATTTTTGCCACCCAGACAAATACCTTTCGCGCTGAAAACTCAAGTCAAAAAAGAAATATTGAGACTAGAGGAAGAAGGAAATTGGCAAAAGGTAAAATATAGTCAGTGGGCTACACCTTTAGTACCCGTAGCAAAGCCTGATGGAGGAGTAAGACTATGTGGTGATTATAAAGTCACAGTGAACCCACAATTAAAAGTTGCTCAACATCCTTTACCTAACCCTAGTATTATGTTTGCTACTATAGGAGGTTGTAAGGTATTCTCGAAAATAGACTTGAAAAATGCTTTTCAGCTGTTAACAATGGATACAAAGTCACAAGAAATATGTACACTAAATACTCATTTAGGGTTATATCAACCGAAAAGACTGCTCTATGGAGTAGCAAGCAGTCCAGCCTTATGGCAAGAGACTATGGACAAGCTATTCACAGGATTAGATGGTGTTTTCTGCTATGGAGATGACTTAGTTGTTGGGGGAGAAGATGAACAACAGCATAACCAGAGATTAAAGAAAGTACTAAATAAAATAACGGAAAATGATATGAAGATAAACAAGAATAAATGTCTATTCAATGCATCATCAGTAAATTATTTGGGATTTGTGATAGATGAAAATGTCATTCACAAAACAAAAGATAAGATAAAAGTAGTATGGAAAGCTAAAGTACCAGCAAATATTAAAGAGTTGCAATCATTTCTTAGATTAGTAACATTCTATAGAAAATTTATTAAAGATTTAGCAACAATAGCTCATCCCTTATACCAGCTATTAAAGAATGAGGTAAAGTGGAAATATTCACAGGAGTGTCAGAATGCTTTTGAAAAAAAAAGATTTGTTTTGATAAGAGTTTGGTACACTTTAAAGAAAATCTTCCTTAAAAATTAGTATGTGACGCCTCACAAGTTGGAATAGGTTGTGTCTTAGCACATGAAATGCCAGATGGCACAGAAACACCTAGTGCATTTGCTTCAAGATTGTTGAATAAAGCTGAGCAAAATTATTCTCAAATAGAGAAGGAATGCTTATCTTTGATCTATGGAATTAAGAAATTTCACATGCATTTGCATGGAAAGAAAATGTTTGCTTTGGTCACTGACCATAAGCCGCTATTAGATATCTTAGGTCCAAAAGCAGGACTACCAATGCTAGTTGCAGCTAGATTCCAGAGATGGGCAATAATATTAGCTGCTTATAATTACTCATTAGAGTATAGATCCACTAGTAAAATGGGAACTACAGATGCATTGTCACGATTACCAGTAGAAAAAGCACCAGAAGGGCATGCAAAGTCCATACTATTGATTGAAACTCAGAACTTACCCTTGAGAGCAAAGAACATTGGACAAAGCACAACAAAAGATAAGGTCCTATGTAAAGTGGAGGAATATTTGATGACAGGAAATTATAAGTTCTTAGAAGGAAAAGAGTGTCATGTTTATAGAGCAGTTAAGGAAGAATTAAGTATAGAACAAGACTGTATCTTGAGAGGAGCTAGAATAGTAATTCCAATGCCGCTCAGAAGAAAGGTTTTGGAAGAAATACATGAAGGTCATCAAGGAATTGTAAAGTCAAAAGCTATAGCCAAACGTTTCATATGGTGGCCAAATGTATATAAAGATATAGAGGATTACATAAAGGATTGTCAGGATTGTGCATTACATCAAAACAACCCTAAGTCAATAAGTTTACACCCATGGGAATGTGCAAGATATCCATATCAGAGACTGAATATTGATTATGCAGGACCCTTTCTGGGAAATTCTTATTTAGTAGTAGTTGATGCTTATAACAAATGGCCTGACATCATTCCAATGCAGACAACAACTTCTCTAAATACAATTAAAGTCCTCATGACATTATTTTCTACTCATGGTATGCCAGAGAGAGTAGTTACAGTTAATGGTCCTCAGTTCTGTTCAGAAGAGTTTGAGAATTTCTTAAAGGTAAATGGCATTAGACATACATTATCTGCACCCAATCACCCAGCAACAAATGATGAGGCAGAAAGAATGGTACAAACCTTCAAAAATGCAATGAAAACGTGTAATTCTAACGCCATGAACACTCATAATTCTCTTAATAAGTTTTTAGTCACATATAGGACAACACCTCATACAGCAACAGGTGTTTGCCCTTCATTTTTATTGATGGGAAGGAGACTCAGATGTAAGTTAGATCTACTTCTACCTGACTCAAAAGGTAAAAAGGAAAAGGAAATTTATGAAAGGTTGAAAGGAATTGGAAAGACTAGACAATTCAGTGAAAATGAAAGCGTAATAGTCAGAATGCATAACAATAAGGATAAATGGTCTAAAGGAAAAGTTAAAAAGAAGTTAGAAAATCTGAATTACGAAGTAGAATTGGATGATGGCAAGGTAGTCAGAAAACACATTGGCCAGCTACAACCCAGTGGTAAATATCAAGGGAGATCAGAAAGAGTTGAGTCTGTATTACCTGATCGGAGGAACAGAGGAAAACCTCCGGAAATATTAGACTTATAAGGAAATGTGTAGTAATATAGTTACCTTATTTCAATATCCATCCTAATTGTAATTTTGTATCTCATGTAACTTATTGTTTAAATAAAGGGGCCAATTCATTTTAGGGGAAAGGAGACTGTTATGTATTTAAGCAGTTATGTATTTTGTCAAAGATATTCTCCATTTAAAGTTACCGCTTTCTATAAGCAAATGAATGACATTCTTAAGTACTGTACAAAGAGTATGACTTGAAAAAAACCTATATAGGATGTAATTCCTCTATATTTGATTCTTTGTAAAGTACTTATGGTTTCGATCCCTCTAAGTAGATTCTCATTTGTTCTAGTAATTCCATTAGTCAGAAGTTTATGTAACATATTAATTTCTTCTATGTAATAAACCCTGTAGAGGAAGGAGTGTTTTATATACCTCTTATTAATCCTAAGTCATCTGTGACGAAAATGGGATATGTAATATAATAGCAACATTCATATACATACTGGCCTACACTCGACAACATAAAAGATATCTACAAGATTATTATCATTCTTGCAGGTAAGAATTACATTTGGTTTTGTTTTCGACAGTTAGTGCAAGAAGTTAAGGAGAGTACACATGCTTATGTTACTAGGTTGAAAAAACTAGCCAGTACTTGTGACTATGATAATTATTGTGCAAATGATGCTATTGTTGGTCAGGTAATTGAGAAGTGCTCATCTCCAAAAGATGAGAAAACTCTTCAAGGGCGAGAAGCTCACTCTAAATAGTCCGCTAAATATAGCCAGAGCAATGGAAGTAGCTGATAGTCAGGCTAGTAAAATCGAAAATAAGACTAATGTAAAAAATGAGTTTGTTACCAAAGAAATAGGTGCTGTTAGTATAAATAATTAGAATAATTTTAAGTCCAAGTGGAGTAATGAAAAGGTCAGAATAATCTTAGACCGAAAGCTAACATAGGTAGGTCTGATAGTGGACAGAGACAGCAGTCTCTGAACACTCAGTACAAGAGCACAGGCCATCAAGAAGCCACTCCTCAGAGACAATGTACACATCATCACCACCATCTTCAGCCACTACCATAGGACAACCAGCCTTGGAAAAGCCATCACTCTTGCCTGGATTCCCAGTCACGTCGGCATCAAGGGAAATGAGGAAGCCGATCAAGCCACCAAACAAGCCACTCTCAGATCAGAAATCCAGATATCTCTGTCTCCTGGGATGCAACAGATAAAAAATAAAACCACCAAGTCACTCCTTAACACCTTAATAACTAAACACAACCTGTGCACAGACATTGGCTCCCCCTCCACCTGGTGGTACAAAGACACCACTGATCTTCAGTGAATCACCTTGCCTAAGAACCTTCGACAAAGCACGGCGGTCAATGTGTACCGTCTGAGACTCGGGTACAAGTGCACCTGGTGAATAGTGGATGATATCATCAGGGAATGCACCTTTTGCCAGGTAGCCTCACCACATCCACTGCTCCATTACATCCTCGAATGTGATTCCTTTTCAATGTGTACCGTCTGAGACTCGGGTACAAGTGCACCTGGTGAATAGTGGATGATATCATCAGGGAATGCACCTTTTGCCAGGTAGCCTCACCACATCCACTGCTCCATTACATCCTCGAATGTGATTCCTTTTCAGAAATTCGACGGAAAACTGGTACCTCCGCAACATCCAGCGAAGATCCTAATGCTCTTTATGTTGCTAGCTCCATATTCAGACTAGCAACAAAGAACTACATGAACAGTCTACTAAATATCATCACTCAATACCCTCCACCAAGATAACCATGTAATAACTCTCTCTCACTTCCAAAACAGGAATTCATTTAAATTGTTTGATGTAAACTAATAATCCTCAACTGAACACTTATGCTTTCCATTATCTTTACAGTTTTGCACAACCTCACCTGCGGACCAAAATAGGAAAGTCCGATCACCCTCAAGAGTGAATGCCACCAACAATAACAAGATTTCACCCCACCTCCTCACCAAATAGGAAAGCCCATTCTCCCGCAAGAGCGAATACCATCTACAATCAACAAAATCTTACCCCACCTGCGGGCCACAAGGAAAGGTCCGCTCACCCTCAAGGGAGAACATCTAAGAAAAAAAAAGTAAGCCTAATCCCCACCTGCGGGCCAAAAAGGGAAGGTCTGGTCACCCTCAAGGGAGAATATCATCATCAATCAATCATAAGCCTAATGATAATGAAAGAGTGCAAAATTCTGCTGATGATTGTACCAGATAAGGTAGTAAAGGACACATATATCTTGAGTTGAATAAATGTCAAGCCAAAGACAAAGAGTGTAGTAAATGTAAGAAAATAGGTCATTTTGCTAAAATGTATTTTACAAGATAAAATAATACAAGAAAGCGAAAATGATAGTGGAGAATATGTTTAAGGTTTATAGCCATAGGCAAAGTGATGATCATATGTTTGTAGATGGGATATTAAATGGTCAAGTTGTACCTATGTTACTGGATACAGGTGCTAAAGTATCAAACATTCCTGAAAAAAGTGTTGCTATAATTCCAGGTTTAATTATACAGCCTAACACCAATATTTTAAAGGAATACAATAACTAGAATATAGGTTTATATGGGTCTACAACTATAAATGTAGAGTTTAAGAATAAAGTGTATGAAAGTCTATCATTATCGGTAGTAACAGGTAACAGACCAGTTCTAATGGGTCTATCTTCGTTGAATATAATACCAGTAGATATGCCAAGACTACTAAAGGTAAATGCGATATCACACAAATCATACACAATGGAAGAGTTATTTACTAAATATGGTGGTATATTTGATGACAATGTTGGAATGGTTACTAATGTAAAAGCTTCTTTGTGTCTCAAATTAGACGCCAATCCAAAGTTTTTTGCTTCCAAACAGATTTCATAAGCACTACAACCATTGGTTGAGCAAGAAATCCATAGGCTAGTGGCTAATGAACCTAGGGAGGTAACATATTTTGAATGGGCCACACCGTTAGTACTGGTAGTCAAAGACAATAATAGTATTAAAATATGTGGTTATAATAAGATTACGGTAAACCCACAACTACACATAGCCCAACACCCGTTACCTAGGTCACCTGACATATTTGCCAAATTAGGCGGTTGTAAAGTCTTTTCAAAAATAGACCTCAAAGAAGCCTTTCAACTGCTGGAGTTAGATAAGCAGTCTCAGGATATATGTACATTTATTACACACTTAGGATTGTATAGGCCTAAGTGTCTTCCTTATGGGATTGCTAGCAACCCTGCTTTATGGCAGCAGAGAATGGACAAAATATTTAACGGAATGGATAATGATTTTGTATTTACAGATGATTTACTCATTGCAGGTAAGACTATAATAGAACATCAGTAGAGACTTGAAAAAGTGTTCAAGCACATTGGAGAAAATGGCTTGAAGATAAGGAAAGACAAATGTCATTTCCAAGTAAAGTCTGTAGATATTTAAGCTTCAAGATAGAGGAACATGGAGTTCATAAGACAAATGATAAGGTGAAAGCAATAAACGAAGTTAAAGTTCCTGAAAATGTTGGCGAGTTACAGTCTTTTCTAGGGTTAGTAACATTTTATGGTAATTTCATGCCCAATTTTTCTACTGTAGCACAACCTTTGTATGAATTGTTTAAAAAAATTGTTGATTGGGAATGGTTAAAAGAATGTCAGCATGCACTTGATAGTATAAAAAGTAAATAACTATCCAAAAGGTTTCACACATTGTCAGCCACATTTACCAGTGAAACTTACATATGACGCTTCATCTGTAGGAATAGGGGCAGTCCTTTCTCACGTTATGTCAGATGTAGTCGAGAGGCCTAGAGCCTTTGCTTTACGTTCATCAAACAATACTGAGAAGAATTACTCTCAAATAAAGAAAGAGGGACTAGTTTTAGTATTTGGTGTTAAGAAGTTCCATATTTACTTATGTGGCAAGAAGAAATGCACTTTAGTGAGAGATCTTTTTTTTTTTTCTTTGATGTTCTCCCTTGAGGGTGAGCAGACCTTCCCTTGTGGCCCGCAGGTGGGGTAAGATTTTGTTGATTGTAGGTGGTATTCGCTCTTGCGGGCGAATGGGCTTTCCTATATGGTGAGGAGGTGGGGTGAAATCTTGATTGTTGGTGGTATTCACTCTTGAAGGTGATCGGACTTTCCTATTTTGGCCCGCAGGTGAGGTTGTGCAAAACTGTAAAGATAATGGAAAGCATAAGTGTTCAGTTGAGGATTATTAGTTTACATCAAACAATTTAAATGAATTCCTGTTTTGGAAGTGAGAGAGAGTTATTACATGGTTATCTTGGTGGGGGGTGTTGAGTGATGATATTTAGTAGACTGTTCGTGTAATTCTTTGTTGCTAGTCTGATTATGGAGCTAGCAACATGAAGTGCATTTGGATCTTCGCTAGATGTTGCGGAGGTACCAGTTTTCCGTCGAATTTCTGAAAAGGAATCACATTCGAGGATGTAATGGAGCAGTGGATGTGGTGAGGCTACCTGGCAAAAGGTGCATTCCCTGATGACATCATCCACTATTCACCAGGTGCACTTGTACCCGAGTCTCAGATGGTACACATTGACCGCCGTGCTTCGTCGAAGGTTCTTAGGCAGGGTGATTCGCTGAAGATCAGTGATGGCTTTGTACCACCAGGTGGAGAGGGAGCCAATGTCTGTGCACAGGTTGTGTTTAGTTATTAAGGCGTTAAGGAGTGACTTGGTGGCTTTATTTTTTATCTGTTGAATCCCAGGAGACAGAGATATTTGGATATCTGATCTGAGAGTGGCTTATTTGGCGGCTTGATCGGCTTCCTCATTTCCCTTGATGTCAACGTGGCTGGGAATCCAGGCAAGAGTGATGGCTTTTCCAAGGCTGGCCGTCCTGTGGTAGTGGCTGAGGATGGTGGTGATGATACGTACATTGTCTCTTAGGAGTGGCTTCTTGATGGCCTGTAAGGTGCCTTTAGAGTCAGAGAGAATTAGGGCATGGTCAGCTCCTTGCTTGATGAAGAAGTCGAGGGCGTTGGCTAAGGCAACAAGCTCAGTCTGGAGCGATGAGCAGCAGTTTGACAGTCTCCAGGATAGGGCGTGGTTTCCAGTGGTGAAGGCAGCGGCTTAGGCTCCAGTTTCTTGATTTACTGAACTGTCAGTGTAGTAGACTTGAGAGTTTGGCTTTCTCCAGCTCTGAATGTTGTCCTTGTATATGTTTTTAAGGACAAGCGGGTTTACCAAGCTTTTGCAGCCAGCAGCTGAATTTGACTCCTCCTGCCAGATTGACTGAATATCCTAGAGGAGTAAAATTGGAAAAGTGGGACATTTTTATAAAGCGAAACTGACGCCTTCTTCCCGGTTTTTGTTTTGTTTTGTTTTTCTCTTTTGCGAGAATTAAAAATTTAAAAAATGCAGGTCTAACTAATTTTGTTTTTGTCTTTTTCAGGTGAATTTGTATGCTATAAAACCGTGCTAATTCTCTCGTTTTTTTTTTTGTGAACACAGCTTAGTGTGTTTGTTGTTTATCATCTGAGTGCTCAGCGATAAATTTCCATTTCAGGGATTTTATTTCTGTGTAAACCTAAGTGATAAATTACCTTTCAGATTTTTATTTTGTTAACCTAAGTGACCAATTCCCTTTCAGATTTTTTTTCTGTGCAAAACAACTCAGATATACTGTGTGTTATGTGCTTTCCTAAGTGTTAAATATGTTTGTGTATCCTCAGTGTCATAGTGTGATTCATGACCGCTTCATAGCGGTAGAACCTGTATTATTATATAAATCAATTTGATAAAGCGTTCAGTGCAAGTGACGAAATATAGTGCTCAGTGAGGGTCTGTGGATATACATGACTAGGGTCTAGTCATGCCCTCCTCCTATTCCACCACTACACCCCGGAGGGGGCTGGAGCTTGACCTCCAGGAGGGGTGGATGCTAGTGGGTAAGAAGAGGAGGCAAAGGATGACCTCTGGCAGCAGCCAGGAGAGCGCTGTCATTCCAGTTTTCCCCCCCAGCCTCGAAGTCCACTGTCGTTAGAGAGCCCATCTCTAAATTCAAAGTTCAGGCCCCCTCTACTGCAGAGGCCTACATTCTCCTAAGAGAGCTGGAAGATCATCTCTCTAAGTTTGCCTGCACCGTCAAACCCAATGTACGGGGTGAGTTTATCATCCACCCATCCTCCACTGAAGCTGCATAGAAGATCCATGACCTCAACTCTCCTCACCTGGCCGAGATGACCCCGGCTCAAAAAATAAGGAAGTTCATCCTCGTTAACTTCCCCATTGATTGGTCAATGGATCTATTGACCGAGCAGTCATACATCACCTCTGCCTCACGCTGTTCCTCCAAGATTGAAAGGCAAACCGTTCTCTCAAAGCAAGTCTTGGTCCACATCTGCAGTCCACCTCCTGCCCAAGTGAACCTTGGCATCTGGGGCAAATTCCATCTCAGGGAATATAACCCTGAACCCCTGAGATGTTGTCGCTCCCAACAGTTTGACCATCACAGTAACACCTACCATTTCCCAGTGAGATGTGCTATCTGCAGTTGGGGGCATGCCACCGACCATTGCCTCACTAAATACAAGGTCAGTGAGGAGACAGTGGTCAAGTGCCCTAATTGCCGTGGGTGCCACCATGCATGGAATAATCGCTGTCCTGAGACGTTGAAGAGGACAAACAAACAAACAAATAAACATTTATATCCATTTTTGTACAATGGCTATTCTTATGCAATTTAAGAGTAACTTATAAGTAGATATGTAATTGAACTAATAAGTAAGAGAATAATACATACAGTTAAAATAAATATAGCTTTCCTAGAAAATAATAATACTGCAATAACAATGTTAACAATAATGTTAATAATAAAGTAGTAATAATAACACTCAATACAGGATCGTTATTATCTGCATCATCACCATATTTGTATTCCTTACAATGAAAATAATTAGCTCTTAACTTAGAGAACAAAGAAGGCGATATCAGATTACATATAGAAAGGTGAGTGTTAAGGAAAATTGCATTAAATCATTAAGCTTAATTAATATGTGAGCAGCAACTATTTGTCCAAAAGAGAACTATTTAGTTTGTCTTTGAAAGCTGCGAAGGAGGATGAATTTTTATGATGCTCTGAAATATTGTTCCAGAATGTTGGCCCTTTAATAGAAATCATCTTTAAGCCTGCTTTGGTGTTTGTTCTCTGAATAAAGAGCTCACTACTCTGTCTTGTGTTGGTTCCCCTTTTATCCCTGACTGTTTTTAAATTAAATAGTCAGCTAGGATAATGATGACTCAATATTTTGCTTTCAAAAACATAAATAACATTGGCAACCTTGTTTCCTGCCTGCAGCCAAACAAATTTTTTGAGAGCTGGTATGATATGGTTATATTTTCTTATTCCTCCCAGGGCAACTTGAGCTGCATATTTAATAAGCTTCTGAATTCTGTTCATCTATGTCATAGTGGTAACTCCCCAAACAGTTGTGCAGTAATTAATGTGACTTAGGGCTAGAGATTCAACATCAGTTACTCAAGTGGTAGTCTCAAAATTGTCTTTTATACGTGATAAGTACATTAGTGTTCCTGTAACCTTTTTGCATACTTTATCTATATGGGAATCAAACAACATGTAGTTATCAAAATGAATTCCTAGATTTTTGACTGTTTTGCTAGGTGTAATGATATTGCCGCAAAAATTAAGTGTTGTGTTTTCTGGAATTTCTGCTATATGGAACCTTGAGTCATTAAACATACATTGTGTTTTACTTTCCTTAATTAACAGCCCAATTCCTTGAAAATAGGTTTTAATATTTGACAGAGTGTTTTCTACTCTTAAGGTTAGCTCTGGGAGATTATTAATATCACCACTAAGGAGTAGTTAAGTGTCAGCTGCATATTGCACAACTAGACAGTCAGAAATGAAATAAGATAGATAATTTACGTAAATGGAGAAGAGGATTGGACCAAGTACTGATCCCTGTGGAACACTAAATTTTAATTTTTTTGGCATAGAGATAAAGCTGATAAGAGGGATAGACTGCTTGCGATTAGATAGATACTCTCTAAACCAGCTCAGGTCAATATTTAGGTTAGTATATTTACTTATAAGAATTCCATGGCTTACACTGTCGAAGGCTTTAGATAAGTCTAATAATACAACAGAGAGATTTTTTTAAGGTTTAAATTATGGTAAATTCTATTTGTATCTCTGAGGAGTGCAGTTGCTGTCGAGATTTTCTGTCTGAAACCACATTGGTTAATAGCTAATAGTCTACTTGACTCAAAATATGACAATTTTTTCTAATATTTTAGATAAAATGGGTAGCAGAGAAATGGAGTAGTCACCGTGACCCAAATGGTAGCATCTGCGACTTTGAGGCGTCAGGTTGAGGGTTCACACCCCGTCACGGTCTGAGGTTAGCAAGGGCATGCACTCAGAGTAATGATTACATCTGCCAAAACAAGTATAAAAGGGAGTGTGTGATGTAAAATCGGAACAAACAAGCAAGGGTAGCAGAGAAATGGGATGATTGTTTGTCACATCTTCTCTGTTCCCCTTTTTATGCAGAGGTATTACATGTGATGTTTTCCAAGTGTCAGGAAACCATTTTGTAACAATGAAAGTGTTTATAATAGCTAAAATATAAGATACAATCATGGGTAGAGCATCTTTGATGAATTGAAATGGTATACCATGTGGACCATAAGAGCGAGAGATTCTTAGGCTCTTTATGTTAAGGATTAGGATAGCACAATCGAAAATTTATTTTGAAGTATTTCTCTTGTGTTTACTTTGCAAGAATTGACATTTAAGTAATTACTCATGTTCACTGAGTTGATGTTTTCTTGTGTTATTCATATGTATTTTCTCCAACGTTAGCAAAATAGTTATTGAAGTTTTCCTCTTTGTCTTTCAACTCCGTAATATTTTAACTTTATTATATATTCTTTCCAATCAGTAACATGCCTCTTATAACTTTCCATGTTGCTGCTGTATCATGTCTAGAGTCATTAAGTAGTTTTTTGTTAAAGTTTTTTAATTATATCGATGAGGGATCTGACACTTTTCTTTTCTACTTTATAACGTTCATGGAGAGTCATATCATATCAAGTATTTTTTAGCTCTTTTTGTATTTGATTTCTGATTTGCATTGCCTCTTTGATGTCACTAGTTAGCCAGGGGACTGTGTTTGGCAACTATCTAAGCACAACTATCTAAGCACTACCGGAAGTATTTTGCTAGAATCTCAACCTGCAAATCGACGTCATCTGTATTTATTATACCATTAAATACATTTCTATTGTTGATTAATGCTTCACAAAAGATATCAGGGGAGTAATTTTTTAGACACAGAAATGGCTTGAAGAGAAGCTTCTTTTGGGCTTGTTTATGTTTAGCATAGCAATGTTGAGCTCATGATCACCCTTTTCATTTTGTTATCTGCTGAGAGCAAGTCATCAATGAAGTCACCAAGAATGTGTACGGGTTTATGGCACACGCAGATATTTCTGAATGTTTCTAGCAGATGACTGCATGAACTGGAAGGTGCTTTTGGGTGATGGTAAGCACAATCTACAATGAAAGATGGAAGTTTCTGATACTGCACAGTGATCCATATATCTTCGAGCTCTTCAGTTTTTCTAGACCCGTGGTTATTTCTGAAGCAGTAAGATAATTTCTAACATAAATACAGACCCCACCCCCTTAGCCATGGTCATTACGAAATCTTTTAAACTCTGGGATATTCACATATTTATTTTCAGTTGTAGAAAGAAGCCAAGTTTCACGTATACAGGGGATATCTATGTTGTAGTCTTTTGTTAGCATTATTGTTTCCTCAAAATGAGCAAGGAGCGACTGAGCGTTCACATGTACCAATGTTACATTCTTATCATGTTTCATCAGGGAGGTATCCGTAGTCATTGTTGTAGTTTGTTCTTGGGTTTGACCATGATTTGTTTTGACTGTGTGATTCTGCTGGGAATTCATCATCATAGTGTGTTCTGGGGATAGCCCATGGATCCTGGTGTCTGTACCTGCCGTTGGATGGGTAATGCTGACTTGAGTATGTGCCATGGTATGATCGAGCCTTCCCAAAGTTTGTATGCCTAAGTGAGTGTCTAGGGTTTTAAGAGCCATCTCTCCAGGAGAAGTCTCTTGTGTGTGGATGGCAATAAGAGAGATTTGCATTGTGTCTCTTTCTGTAGTCTTGCTGATAGGAGAACTTTTCATAAGCTCTTTGTTGTTTATTCCGGTATGGTTGTAGTTTGGGATATATTGTAGATAACCCAGGCTGTGTCCTCTGTTTGCCCCTGCGTAATGGCTGTACAACTGTGCCTGTAGGCAATTGACTCAGTTTGTAAACCTCGTATTCAAATCCTTTCGATATCGTTATTCCAAAGGAGATCCAATTTGGTTTGCGAGAAAGCACCTTAATGATGACTTTTTCAGAGGGAATGCCTTGATTTGTCAAACTATTTTGTATCTCTCTCTCAAAGGGGTTGCCAGAAATGCAAATATATATTTGGGCTGTAACCCTTGCACTTGCATTATTGGGTAACTGTGGCTGTGGGAGAGAGGACTTCAATGGAATGTTTAGAGTAGAGACTGCTTCTATCTTGTCTTTTCTTTTTTCTTCACTGTTTTGCTACCTATTGCTGGGTTGATTATTTGTGGTGGATTGTGCAATTTGGTTGTCATGGTTAGTGATAGTTGTTGCATTTTTAGGAGAAGTGGAAAAAGGCTCTATATCTTCTTCGCTGTTTTGCAACCTTGTACAGGGCTGGTTATTTGTGCTGGAAAGAATCTTGTTCTGGTTAGTGCCCATTGTGGTGTTGTTAGGAGTAGTGGGAAGGACACTGTTGTGTCTTCACTATTTTGTAACCTGTTATTGAATTGATTATTTGTGCTAGATAGTGTATTCAGGTTGTCTTGCTAACTATCACTTTTATCTGGATCTACCTCTTCTTCACTAGCACTGTCTCATTTGCCTTTTAATGCACTGAAGGACTTGTGAGTAGAGACAGAAAATCTAGTTTTCAAAACATGAAGGTTGTTGATAGAAGGGACATCATTGTTATTAGGTGACAGCACTGAACTGAGAGGTGCAGATGTTTCTATTAGCGGTTTCAACCTAGAACATTCGCTTTTAAGTAGGACAATGTCTGATTCTAGCAATCTCACCTTGTGTTGTAAGGCTTTCACTTCTTCAGCATCTGCTTCCAAAATTCTCTCCTTATCTGCAAGACTCATCATTTGACGTAGGTCTCCTAGGTAGGGTGGTTTATTAAACTCTACGGATTTTACAACCAAAGTTTGAGCTTGAAAGAGTTTGTCAAGTTCTCCATTTGACGAGGTATTCAGGAAACTTGAGCTAAAAGTGATTATATTTGAAATTACTTTTTTTCTTTACTTGCTTTTTAATGATACATTTACCAGTGTATTGTGGAAAAAGTTCCACTACGTTTTGAAAGTAATAGATGACTTGTTTTGTGCAGAGTGTCTTTTCTGATTTTTTCCAATTCCCTTTTGATGTCATGACGTGAATATTCGAAAATTGTATCCAGAGATGAAGTAAACACTTCAGGAAAATATCAGTGTCTACACTCGAAAGGTCACAAATTTTAACTTTTTTCGATGAGGACATTCTGGTGTGAATGATAGGGGAACTGCGGTATTCTCTTCCTCTGCTCCTGCCGCCAACAGCACCACCTTTACCTTCACTCCAGGTCCTCCTCCCACTTCCAATCTCTGGCACATATCCCCTCCTGCCCCACCCAGACCCAACCCCCTTACATAACACCCATCACACAACACTAACCCGGCCCCTAACACACAGACTACGCCTCCTATCGCTCCTACCCCCACACCAGTTTCAACGCCTCCTCACACACCAGTCACACTCCCACTCACACCCCAGACAACACCCACAAATACATCATCAACCCACACAACACTCACACCCCACACAACACCCACACATACAACACCACCCCACACAACACTCAGACAAATAACAACACCTCTTGCAACACTCAGACTACAGCCACCACCACTCACAGACCTCCTAACCACACCAGGTCCCGGAACCCCAGAATTTACAACTGCTCTCATACTCCTCTACAGCCTCTCCAAACACCTTCCTCTGCCTCCTCATCCCCACCTATTTCCAATTCTCAACCCCTCTTCACAGTTGAAGACATCACCAGCCTCATTACTCAGGCTATTCAAGCAGTCATTCGACTCTTCACTGCCAATGCCTCTCTCAGAGACCTCTTCAATCAAGTCACTGAAATTACTCATTGCATCGTTGCCCAAGCCCTCGTCTCCAGGAACAACCGCCAGCATCAACAGGCCACCACTCCTTGCACCTCCACTTTTTAAATCTTCATGATGCCCAATATCGGGATCCTTCACTGGAATGCCTAGGGTTTGAGACAAAAAATCCAACACCTGGAAGGCACTGGCAGGGTTGACAATATCAATGTCATCATGGTTTAAGAAAGCCTGTGTACGGATGAAAACATTCTTGAAGGGTCTGGATACCATGGTCTCTACCAGCACTGGGCTCCAGGGGAGAATAAAGGCAGTGCCACCTTTATCAAGAAAAACTTGATGGCCAAAGAAGTCACACAACCTGCCCATTGCTAAGGCGTCCACGTCCTCATTGTCAGCATTAAACTACAGGGCACCTGCATAAATCTTTATAACATCTATAGACAGCACAATGGTGACTCAGACCTGACTGCCCTCTTTGGTTTAGCTAGCCTTTGTGACTTGGTAATGGGAGGCGAATTTTATGCGCACCATCCAAGATTCAGGTACGAGTGCCCCTGTGCAGCAGGCAGACACATTATGAGTCGGCTGGACAACCAAGAAAACATCACCTTGCTCAACAACCACGAGCCAACTCATGACAGAGGTGGAATACTGGATCTCATCTTCATCTCCAACTCCCTAAAACAAGACACCACTTGGAGAGTTCACCCCCTGGTCATGAGTGACCACTATGGGATCCACCTTAAGCTGACAATTCCAGAAATCTTCCAAATTTGTTCTCCTTCACCTCGATGGAATTTCAAGAAGGCCGAGTGGGGCCAACTCCAGGAGCACCTCAGGACTTGGCACTCAACTTATACACCACCTGGAGATATTAACCAAGCTGAGGCTGAGCTAGTTAATGCCTTGCAAGCCACAGCTGACTTCCCTATCCCCCTCTGCAAACCACATCACGCTAATCTTCGTGATTGGAGGTACTACTGTGATAGAGGTAAAGAACTCAATCATCGACTTAACATCATCAGAAAAGTGCACAGGAACTGTAGCACTGAAGACTCCTTCTGTACTTTCCAGGTAGTCAAATAATATGTCCATGAAGAGACATGAGAAATTAAGAGAAAAAATGGCTTGAATGGTGTTCCACCCTAGATGCTCACACCTCTGTGTGTCAAATGTGGAGGAATATCAACTCCTTTGCCACAGGAAAAATTCCTAGAACTATCCCCCACAAGAACCCCAGCAGGGTAGCTGAAGAACTCTCCACCAAATTCGTGGAGAGGGCTAACTCCGACCAGCTTCTCATCACAACCAGAACAACTCTTCAGGGTGTAACCACAGCAAGATGTGATGAAGTAGAAGAGGCCATCAACACCGAAGATCAAGCTGATGCCACCTTCGCTCTGACCGAGCTGCAGAAAGTGAGCAAGAGCGCCAAGAACACAGCCCCAGGTGTGACTGAATCACATACTTGATGATTCAGAATATGGGGCCTCAAGGGAACTTACTCTACTCTCTCTAATTAACAAGAACCCCAGCAGGGTAGCTGAAGAACTCTCCACCAAATTCGTAGAGAGGGCTAACTCCGACCAGCTTCTCATCACAACCAGAACAACTCTTCAGGGTGTAACCACAGCAAGATGGGATGAAGTAGAAGAGGCCATCAACACCGAAGATCAAGCTGATGCCACCTTCGCTCTAACCGAGCTGCAGAAAGTGAGCAAGAGCGCCAAGAACACAGCCCCAGGTGTGACTGAATCACATACTTGATGATTCAGAATATGGGGCCTCAAGGGAACTTACTCTACTCTCTCTAATTAACAAGACATATTCTCAGAGAGTCAGACCAGCTTGAAGAAACAGGGCAGATATTCAGACCATTCATAAGTCAAAAGACCCGGATAAACCATGCCCTATCTCCCTCTTAAGCTTCCTGAGCAAGATGGCAGAAGAGATGGTGCTTAACAGACTTCGTTGCAAGTGCCCACCCTTCCACAAAAATATGTTTGCCTATCAGATAGGCTTAAACATCTCGGAATGCATAGCTTCCATGCTATCATTCATCAATGATTGTCGTGGATTAATCTTTCTTGATCTAGAGAAGTCCTTTGAACTTGCCAATGTACCGGCAAAACTCTCTGCTCTGGTCGCTAAACAGATCAAAGGAAACCCTCTCTCCTGGATCATGCTGACTCTACAAAACTGTAGCGCTTGAGTCAAAGTTCAAGGGCAAAATTCAACCTATTAAGTCAATGAAAATGGGACTTCCAATGTGGAATTCTCAGCCCCTTCCTCTTCAACTGTCTCATGGAGAAAATCATGGATATTACACTACCACCTGGAGCTAAGATCTTCAATTATGCTGTCGACTTTGTCCTAGTCACAAGAGGCAACAGGAATTTAAACAAAACCACCTTCGTCTCCCTCGGACTAAAGATAAATGCCCTCAACACCAAGACGCTCCCCATCCACCAATGGAGACAAGCTATTAGACTGGTCATATGCAATGAGCCTGTGGACTTGGTTATAAAGCATCTTTACGTGGGTGTATACATCGATAAGTGACTAACCTTTGAACCCGAGATACAACACTTGCGTGACAAATGTAAGCTGCACCAAACCGTCCTTCAACAGATGTCAGGTCTTTTTGATGGTGCATCCTTCAGTCTCCTTAGAACCTTCTATGTGCAAACCATACAAAGCCTCATAGACTATGCATGTCCCACTCTCTGGATACTGAAAGACCAACAATGGGGCAAGGTAGAGGTAATACAAACTAATGCCATGCGAATGATGCTAGGAGCCCCAATGTGGACCAAGAGAGAAAACCTTCAGCTGGAATCTAACCTCATGCCACTTAAACTTAGATCTCTACAAAGATTAACCCTCTCAGTGCCCAAAACCACCATGGTTCAAAGTCCCTGCCTCACTGGCATTGACTTTTTGCTGGCCCTCGATCACCACCTGGACCTCCCTGCAAGAACCTGGGCAGCCAAGGTCTGTGCTGGCCTGTAAGCATTACCAGTGAAGTAAGACATCCTAGCCAAGATTCAGGATACTCTGCTCCCTGACTACCAATACCCTTCTTCATGGAATGACCAGCCGCTTGACATAAAAATCTAGTTGCCAGACACCCCAAAAGCTCAGTTAACCAGCATGTCCTTAAAAATACATACAAAGACAAAATTCAGAGCTGGAGCAGGCCTACCTCCCAAATCTTCTACACTGACGGCTCAGTCAATCAAGAAACTGGAGCCTCAGAGGCGGCCTTTACCATCAAAGACCACGTACAATCCTGGAGGCTGTCGAATTCCTACTCCTCAATCCAAAGTGAGCTGGTTGCCATAACCAATGCCCCCAGTTTCTTCTCCCAGCAAGGAACTAACCATGCCCTTATTCTCTCTTACTCTAAAGGTGCCCTACAAGCCATTAAGAAGCCACTCCTCAAAGATAATGTGAGAATTATTACCAGCATTCTTCACCATTACCACAGGGCAGTCAGCATTGGAAATGCCGTCACTAATGCTTGGATTCCCTGCCATGTCGGCATCAAGGGAAATGAAGAAGCCGACCAAGCTACCAAACAAGCCTCTCTAACTATTACTAGCCAGACACAACTTGTGCACTGACACCTGTTCTCCCTCCACCTGGTGGTACAAAGCCTATGAAGAAGCCCAGCAGTCAACTTGCAATGTCTGAGACTTGGCTATAAGTGGACCTAACAAATAATGGAAGGTGTCGTTAAGGAGTGCAACTTCTTTCAGGAAGCCTCGACATATCCACTGCTCCACTACATCCTCGAATATGAAATATTTTTTGAAATTCGATGGAAGACTAGTGCCCTGGTAACACCTAGCATGGATCCCAGTGCTCTTCATGTTGCTAGGTCCATTATCAGAATAGCAACTATGAACTTCATGGACAGCCTTCTGAACATCATCAGTTAGTATCCTTCTAGATAACCAGGCAACTACTCATGCTCCTTGTCAAGACATCAGCTCAAGAGGTTGAGAGCCTGTTCCTCAGCCTCTCCAGCAAGAGCCCATTACATGCTGGTGTGGTTCCAAAAGGAAACCTTGTCCTTGCTGGTCAGCAGCAAGACCCCTTCTTTTTATTATTTTTTTCCCGTATTTTGTTCAACCATTTATTTTTCATTTTTATATATTTATAAATTTGTTTTTGTCTATTTTCACTTACCCCTCCTTCCTGGTGGTCCTCTAGTGATTAAAAGGGTGCATGCAACGCCATAACCTCTCCCTTCTTCACCCCTATCCTATCTCGACATTCCCCTTCCTCTCTACAAGGCATCTCAAAACTTGAAGGAGATTATTATTCTAAGCAGAACACCTCTGGTCCCTCTTATCCTTACAGATGTATTTCAGATCCAGACTATCCCATCTGTGGGCCCACCAATGAACGATCATATGCCAATACTAGCTATATTAGGCTCAAAAGCAGGATTACCAACAATTGTTGCAGTTAGATTACAAAGATGAGCTATGATGTTAGCCGCATTGCTTGGGGAATGGTAGAGAGAGTTGTTAAGATTCTGTTTTACTAAGGGGACTCAAAGTACTGAGCTTGGTTAAGAGCTCACAAACAGACAGGACAGATATTTGTACTTAAACACTGTCGTAATGAATTCTTCTCACTACGTTAATATTAGTACCAGACGGGTACAAGGTAAGAATGGACAAGCGGTGATTCCTTTTCCTTAATTTATTCTAGAGTACAACATATTCGACGCCTCAATGCCCCACACCCTATGACTATCAAAATCTATGATCTATTCGTGCCCCTGGTAAGATTCTGACTGACTGTCGCTCTCTGACTGCCTCTCTGGCTGCCATGGGAATGCTTGAAATACCCCAAAGAGCAGGGCGTGTCGCTAAATCTACTTCTGCCAATTGCCTTCAGGTTCAAAGAGAGGTCCCTCCTCTTGGGGGATGGGCTATTTCAGTTGGCCTATAGAACGGAAGAGTTCCAGGTCAATGCGTGGCTATTGGGTATCCCTCCAGGGCATATAGGGTTACTTGTGGTTTTGGGCAGGGCTGCCTTCTGAGTCTTTCCCACACTCTTGAGGCACTTGATGCCGGGTGGCTAAGCCCTGGTGCTAAAGCACCTGGGTTCAGCCAGTTGCTAAGCCCTATGGATCCAGTGAGGTGCTAAGCCTCCTGGATCCATTGACCGTACCCAGATAAACAATTGGGAGAGTATTCTATTTCACCCTTGACCTCTAGCCTCTCATGTTTCTCTTCACAACTTGTTACAGTTTCAGATTCTGGCTTCAGCAAGACTTCAGTCATGCGACAACACCCCACCCGTTATACCACTACTCGGTTAAATGAAACTCAGAATTTAACTTTCTTTTAATTTTGGAAATGCAATGACATTAAAAGAATTGAATTAAATTTCTCAAATTAAATTTTATGAAATGCTGCCTCGAATCCCAGAGGTGGTAAGCACGATTTTGTTTCCTGGCACCACGGACGTATGCCAAGACTTTGGCCTCAACTCGACGATTACCTCTGTCACACAGGCAAAGTAAAATAGAGGACACTGCAATTGCAGAAACAGAAACGACACACTGTTAATAATGGGAAACTGAAAGCATGAACAGACATATAATGAGTTTCCAATATTATTCTACTGGATGAAAATATATTGGTTGGTCACAGCTAACCAGAAATAGTTATGCTACCATATAGGCATACAAAACCATTAATTCTTTGGTGGTATTACAGGAAAACAATTTATTCAAAATAAATGAAGAATAAGCAAGACAAATACAGCACTGTATGTATTCCTTAAATTGTAGGCAACCACAAAAGTTGCAATGCTTATTACTGATTTGCAATTAATATGGTAAAACACTCTATTTACGATAAAGGAAGAATCTACAAGATAAATACAGTATTCATTCACTTTTGGTTATCAAGAACTGTTTGCAATGAAAAAAAGGGGGTGGCAAAACCACCTTTTGAAGTATTTGCAACTTATAACTCAAAACACTTTATCCCCAACATATGAAGAATTAGCAAGATAAATACAGTATGCGTTCATTAGATTGTGGTTAACAGGAAATGTTTGCAAAGCCAACAGGATAAAATTACCTTTTAATTGTTTGCAGTTTAACACGTTAGTTAAATGATTAATTATTTGCAATTTATATAGCAAATAGCCTTATTCACGAGTTTTTGACGTAAAACACTTTATTTACGATGATAGAAAGGTGTGAAATGAAATTAGAATTTATTAGAAGGGATAGATTTTTACGGGCTCATAACCAGTCTTCAGAGGATGAGATTTTCTTTTATCACATTCAATGAAAAGAAACTTCTTAGCAATGTATATCAGGTGTAATTTCCAAGTTAAGGAATTAACTTTGGCAAGTGAGATTCCAGTTAGGTAATCTACAAAATTTCGTTTGTATTTGAATGGAATCTGAGAAAAAAAATTCGTAGGATTTAGCCAGTAACGGATGTAACTTATTCTCGAAAAACCAATTTGCTTGACCCACGAGCTTTACCATACACTATCCCTCACCTTGTTTGTGCCAGATGAATTTCTGTGAAGATACCACATAAATAAGGTTTGAAATAAACTTGACCGCTGGGGCGAGATGCTGCCTCTGGGATGTTTGGCCGCCAATTGAGAGCGCTTCATTGTCCCTCCTGGTGACGTTCTGTAGGATATATTTCTAGAGCAGTAACTGGCTCTTATATCATTTAAGGACTACTTTAGTGGTGGTCCCTGGCAGGCAATTATAGCAGAGATGCAAGGGAGAGACAGTATTTTAGGTGCAACAAGTGGAAGCATATAAAATAAAACAAGAATATTAATGGAAAGTTAGGATACTGGTAAACAATCTCTAGAACGTTCTTTGCGTTGTAGAAGATGGAATTTAAGTACTCCAATAATAAAGAAGCTACTGATATATATCTAGACAGGCTAATGACATAACAGCAAGGTCAAATTTATAACAAAATTATCAGCAAGAACAATTTTTATAATAAGAAAATTGTAAACAAAACGTATCTGATAGGTTCACTGACAAGGTGGAAAGGTAGGAGCAGCCTTTATATCAGGACTCTGCTTCTACACGTACAAGAATAGTAAATAAGGTATATTTAAAATTGGCTATAAGCTAAGATATAAATTGCAAATAATCATAATCTGCAAAAGCCAAGAAGTAGGAATTATTTTTTTAGTTAGAAAAATGACAGTTAAGTTACTAAATTAACTAAGGCATCTAACAGCCTCTGGTGACTTTGAGCGAAACACTCTGTCACACGCATATTCATATGAGTTGAAATATAATTCCTCGAATAAGACTGAAAATGCAGATGCATTTCCCAGATTGCCAGTAGATGATGCTCCTCATGTAATTTTACATAGTATTTTAATGGTTGATAATCTTAATTTTTCTGTCAACTCTAAGGAAATAGCTCAGAAAACAAAACTTGACCCAATTTGGTCAAAAGTCTTACAATCTATAATTTCTGGACATAGCGTAAGTCAAAGCCAAGAAGAGCTGAAACCATATTTACAAATTCGGTCAGAATTTACCTTTGAGAATGAATGTATTATGCAAAATGCTAGAGTAGTTATCCCTTAGATATTGCAGAGTCAGGTTCTGAAGGAAATCCATGCAGAACATTTAGGTATTGTTAAGTCAAAGGCAATTGCAAGATCATTTGTATGATGGACAAACATTGACAAGGATATTGAAAGATATGTAAAACAGCGTGAAAGCTGTAATGCACTTCAGAATAACCTGCCGCCAGCACGTCTACATCATGGGAGCACCTGCAGAAGGTGTGGCATCGTATTCATTTAGATTTTGCTGGTCCATTTTTAGGAAGGTATTATTTGATAATTGTTGACTCTTATAGTAAATGGCCTGAAATAATATCCATGTCAAGTACCACTACATGTTCTACTATGTTGGCACTTATGCTAGTGTTTGCAGCTCATGGATTACCAGAAAGAGTTGCTACTGATAATGGTACACAATTTTGTTCTGAAGAATTTGCTTATTTGTTTTTAATCCAAATGGTATTTCTTTTACAAGATCTACACCCTATCACCCTTCTACAAATGGAGAAGCAGAAATGTTTGTGAAGACTTTCAAGCATAATATGAAATGTAGAGGGGCTCTGAAGAATAATGTAGTTAATAATATTAGTAAGTTTTTGCTTCAGTATAGAGCAACAGAACATGCCTCTACAGGACAATCTCCATTAATTTTGTTAAAGAAAAGGAGGATCAGGATCAAAATGGATCAGGTTGTTCCTAGTTTTTGGTCTGAACAAGTTAATCCTGGATGGAACCAAATGGAAAATCCAGAGAGAATAAGACATTTCAAGGAGAGTGATAATGTCATGGTACGTGTTTATAACAGCAGTGATAAATGGAAACGAGGTATTGTTAAAAGCAAGATAGGAGATTTAACTTATGATGTTGAAGTAGACGGTATTGTGCATAGATGACAATCAGTTAAGAGGTAGATTAGTGGCAAATGATCAGGTTCAGATGGGACAAAATGTAGAGAGTGTTGACTAGTATGAGTACAAGAAGTCGATCGACCAGACCTAATAAAGGTATTCCGCCTTGATGATTAGACTTGTTAAAAAATGAGCCTTTCCATAAATGGGAGGGAGAGTTATGTATGTATATATTTATATAATTACTTTGTATTTTTATATTCTTTTTGTATAAGTCATTAGAAAGAATATTTACATTTGCATAAGTAAATATTTTCCATTTTATTAGAATTTATAGATGTTACTTAACGTCGTTACGTCACAAAACACCATCTCTTCAGAATCCAGCCAATAAACAATGTAGAAACTCTTTACTTCGTCTCATTTATATCCTATAGAAACAGGATTATAGTTCACTGCCGATGAGAATGGATTACCATATACTTATATAGGAGGCAGGGAGTAATCAGAGACAGTACTAATGTATTTTGCCACTCTACCCTCAGGTAGGAGTAAGTATTTATATTCGGCCACATTGAAACACAACAAGAAGTAGCTCCAGTGCAATATGCAAGCTGCAGGCTTCGCCTTGCAGAGCAGAATTACTCCACAGTGGAGAAGGAAGCTCTGGCCACATACTGGGCCATAAAGAAATTTGAAATCCATCTGTATGGCCGACCTTTTACACTGAGAACAGACCACCGACCTTTCCTATATTTACAGATGGCAGACAAGCTGAACCCTCGGTTGAAAAAGTGGTCACTTTACCTGAACCATTTCAATTTTACTGCCCAACATGTTGATGGAAATGACAATGACCTCACTGACCTACTAAGTCAACAGTCACTACCCTCAAATGAGGAAGCTGGTGCAGTTTGCCTCAGCTTAACTAGTCTGTAAAGACTACTTCCCTGTTGTGTTGTTTATTTTTTATGTTTATATTTGTATCTTTAATACCGTACTTGTTCATTTTAGTTTACTTACATACGTATGCCAGCTTGGCTATGTACTAGTAAAATGGGTTTTACTTAGCCTTTTTCTTTGGCATAGTGCATTTATACACCCTTGTGGAATGTAACCATGTATATTAATGTTATTCCTTATCGAAGAAGAAGATTTCTCTGATTGCAGTTTTATATTCTCCCTATGTGGAACCCTTAAAGGTAGAACATGGCGGAGACCTTTAGTTTAGCATTGAATAGCTGAATCTGTTTTAATTCCAGTCGCCACTGCTTATGGCGACTAGGTTTGGAACTTTCCTTCGCATTTTTGTATTTTCTTTGTTTATATTATCTTTTTATTGCCTTATTGCATGTGAAAAATTCCTTTAACTTAATTATTGAGATTTTCTTTGATATTTACTTGTGATTTTAATTTTCTTGAAATTTGAATTTGATCGCATTCCTTTTATATTTTGCATGTCACTGATATGTTTATTTTTTGAGTACTTTTCTTTTTCATTTTATTAATATTATGATATGTCCAGTGGTGGATCCTAATTCTTTTCATCTTTTCTTTTCCCATAAAAGAAACTCAACCCTCATGACAAATATTAGAATAATATTTTGATGGTTTAAACATTTACATTAGTTACTACATAAATTGTTAACTGGTATTTGTTTTCTTTTTTTTCATTTACAGGTTCAAGGATTATTTTCCCTATGCAATGTTTTCATTATAATACAAGAATGTAATTAATTTAGAAGCCTTGATAGGGATAATGCTATTAGAGAAAGTTATATAATGTGTTTTTATATTTTGGTATGCTTCATGAAAGTGATATTTGTAATTTAATGAAATGTTTAGTAAACGCAGAAGACTGTATTTTGCGAGAATATATAGGAAAGGATTTAGAGTCACCCCAATGGTTTCCTTTGCCTAAATTTAGTAGTAAATCTTGAAAATGTCCCGGACTTGACATTTTGGTGCTCAGACCAGGGATTTAGCAACCTAAGGACGCTGTTAATAAGTGTGAAGCTGTTTTTTCTTCAGCAACATGGAGATTGTGACAGAGTGTTTCGCTCAATGTCAACAGAGGCTGTTAGATGCCTTATTAAATAAATTAGTAACATAACTGTTATTTTCTAACTAAAAAAATTAATTCCCTTTAACATAACTGTTATTTTCTAACTAATAAAATAATTCCCACTTCTTGACTTTCGCAGATTATGATTATTTGCAATTTGTATTTTAGCTTATAGCTAATTGTAAAAATAGCTTATTTACTCTTCTTGTACGTGTAGAAGTATAGCCCCAATATAAAGGCTGCTCCTATTTTTCTGTCTGCTCCGAGCCAA
>JAXCGZ010017518.1:0-58765 GCA_037179515.1 Halocaridina rubra | reverse complement strand
ACGCAGAACAGTCATCTACACCTTTATTCTTTTCATTGATATTTAAATAAAGTTGTCATTAAAGACATTTTAAACTTCGAGTTTCCTAGTGGCTGGCATCTATTGAAGGAATATATCGTTCAACATTACATTTTATTTTTTCAATTGTCACTGTCTGAGCACTGTTTGTTGTTGTTTTTCCCTAAGGTGCATTGCTGAACAGCCCCAAGTCCCAAGGAATGCTACTACCAATCCCAGGCATTTGCACAGAGCTCACAGGGTGTGTATGTTGTGTTACTGGAATATGTGGTTGTAAGCAATGGGGTCTTCCATGATGTGATTGAATGTATGAGGTGATGTATTACATTAGTAAACTTATATCACTGATAGAGTTGTCTTGCTGCTTCTGATAGCTCAGAAAGGCAGGGTGGTGACCTTATTGCAGCCTGGATAGAAGGAATCAGCCTTCACGTTTAAGGGAGAATTCAGAAACATGGACGTCGGGAGGCTGTGGAATACAGTCACCCCCAGATGGAGTTAACTGGGTATGGATTTGATTGCGGACGCTGGTGTGTGGTGGGTTTTTATGATAGGCAAGGGAGGAAGAGACGACAGTTTTTGATAATGCTTCATCTTAATGGATAGCTTCGGCCATATTGCATCGTGATACAAATTATTTAACCTACTGTTAGAAATGGGAAGATGAATAGCCATGATATATCAGAAAATTGATCAGCAATATTCTCATAAAATTCTAGCAATTACTTTGTCCGACTTTGAGAGCCATAGCACTAGCACAACAAAATTCAATTGCTGAAAAAACAAAATGAAAGTCAAACGACGGAAGTGAAAGGAACTTCTTTTGAGTATGGAAATAAAAATTATAAGTGTTAGTTGTTGTTGTTGGCATTCCCTAGGCTGCCAGGCCGAACACCCCGAGTTCCTAAGGACAGCCACTGCCAATTCCAGGGTTGCCAACAGAACTCTGCATGTGTATGTTGTGTTCTTGGCGTATGTGGTTATAATTGGTGCAGTCACCCGGAATGTTTCAATATATGTTCTCGATGATGTCTAGTAATAAATAAATAAAGATAAGAATTATTCACTTCAGTAGATTTTTTTTTTACTGTCCACATATCCAGTGTTTTGAGTACATCTGTATAAAATCAAAATATCTTAAACCAGGTCATGTATTCAAATTCCATTTGTAATGTAAATTGTTTTTTTTTCGAAATTTAATCATGTTTTTCGTATGCTAGTGTCATTGTCGATTGTTCACTGCTATGTGATAACAATTTGTTCGTGATAACTAACAATTTGTTTGTGATAATTTTACAGATTTATTTGTTTATTTATTCAGGTCCTTATGTTTTTCCAGATGTCCTAATATCTGATTGGTAGGTAGTTATTATAAGTGTGGGCATCCTTTTTCTTTCAATGCAAAAAAAAAAGGGCATATTTTTGCAATTTTTTTCATTTATTCCAGAGTGTTTAAAAGCACTTGATTGTACATTTTCCCTCTTGTTTGTACATATTCTCTCTCTCTCTCTCTCTCTCTCTCTCTCCTTCTCTCTCTCTCTCCTCTCTCTCTCTCTCTCTCTCTCTCCTCTCTCTCTCTCTCTCTCTCCTCTCCTCTCCTCTCCTCTCCTCTCCTCTCCTCTCCTCTCCCTCCTCCCTCTCCTCTCCTCTCCTCTCCTCTCCTCTCTCCTCTCTCTCTCTCTCTCTCCTCTCTCTCTCTCTCTCTCTCTCTCATCTCTCTCTTCCTCTCTCTCTCTCTCTCTCTCTCATCTCTCTCTCTCTCTCTCTCTTATCATCTTAAAGGCTAATAATTTAGACGTTTTTAACTGTGGTTTTTATCATTTTAAGTTCCACCATTTTTCATTTATGTGCTTGTATATCCAGATAGAGAGTAGTGTAAGAGCAATTCCCGCATAGTTTTAGACGTGTAAATCATTGGCCTTTAACCTGTTTGTTTTCTGTTCTTATGTGCTTTGCTTGCTTCACAAAAAATGCTCACCAGGACTATTCCATTTCATTCGCCGAATATTTTTTTTGTTTTGTCAAACACTTCGCACCTCTTTATATAAAATGGCGAGCCTTGTACGGTACCTGGATGTAATTTTCTTTGCAGACTATTCGGTTATTGTTTTTAGCAGAAATCTTCAACTTATTCTTTTTAATTAAAAAAGTAATGTCTGTTCGTTACCAGGCCTCTGCCGTTTTCATTGCAGAATATTCTGTTATTTTTGTTAGCAGAAACTTTCACCTTTTTCTTATAAATAATGCAGTAAACTCTGTACGTTACCAGGACTATACCGTTTTCTTTGCAGAATTTTCTGTTAATTTTAGCAGAAACTTTCAACTTTTTCTTTTTACTTAAAGCAGTAAGCTTTGTACATATTTGGATTTGAAATGCATCTGGTTTACTTTGTGTTCTTTTGCTATCCTGGGGCAGATACAAGCCTTTAGGGTTGTTCGCATAGTATACAGTTAAATTTCCAGTGAAAATTACAGCTTATTGCATGTTGCAGAAGTTGGCTAAATAGGGCAAAGGAAGGGGACTGGGAATCCCCTCCATTGTATATTCTTTTGACAGTCAGGTTTTGTATGCTTTGACTTAGCCACCCCTCTTATAAGGGGAATTATGACTTGCATATAGGTCTTTTAGACTTAAATAGGATTGTATTTTTCTATTCCTACGTCTACACAATATTCTTGTATATTTGTGATTTGTCTCTTATTATCCCTTCACATCTGACGAGTTGCAACACTCCCCGACGCTGTTTCTATTTGCTTCATGTATTGTCTTGGGCAACTCAATGTTAAGTCTTTCTTCAGTTACTGATCGTTTCTACTCCTACATTTAAGCAGAATATTCTTGTGCATTTGTGACGCGTCTCTTATTACTCCTTCACATCTAACAAGTCGCAACACACACCATCTGTTTCTCTTTTGTTATTGAGTCTATTCGCTCAATTCATTCTGGCTCCAAGACCTCCCAGGGTGATGGGGAGGAATTGCAGCACTCCTGCTCAGCAAACTGGATGGGTGGTGTGGGGGGGTTGCTATGAGGTGAAGCTGTGTTTGAGGAGAAACCAGCTGCGACTTGCAGGCCTCACAAGCAAATGATCTTTACCCATTTACTCAGTGAATGACCCAAGCAGGGTGGTGGTAGAGAAATTTTGGCAGCCTTTATCCCCAAGGAGTGGAATGACTGATCGAGATAAGTGGCTTGTGAATGTGTGTGCTTTGACTCTGCCATCATCTTTTACACAGGGGATTGCAGACTTTTTTATGTGTCTCTATTCATATGATAACTAGTTTTCATATTTGGTATATTGTTTTGCATTAAAAGGCCTTTTTTTGATATTAAAAACATAATATTGTATTCTTTAAATGTGGACACCATCACATACCATTATTACATTGTTATTGCAGGTCATGATGAATTTAGAGTTATTTGAACTCTACATATCCTTGAATTTAAATTCTCACTGCAAAAACAGAAAGAGAGGACAGTTGCTCAGTGGTTAGAGCGCTCAAATTGGGAATTGACAGACCCATGTTTGAGGCCACCTTGGGTTATTATAAGGGCATCCAATCTGAAAACCCCAACTTGAGCTGGTCTGTGTCCACCTCCATTTAAATGGCAAGTAACTTCAAAACAGCTGATATGAGAGGCGAGGACAGGCATAGTGTATTGGAATCCATCCTGTAAGGGGATGTCTGAGTTAAAGCATACATTCGCCATATGCTAATATACTTCAATTGCTTCTCTTAACTCCCTGTTGATAAAGGGCTGCCACAACCTCCAGCTTGGGTCACACTCTGGGAAAGTGGGCAAAGATCTGCTAAGCCCAACAGCCTGCTACCTCCATTTTGATGTTACAGTTGCGATGACCCTATCAGCTTTGTTCTGATACGGTGTTGTGTTTAAGTTATGAAAATTGATTTCTTCCTCGTAATTTCGCAAATTATGTTCGCTATTAATTCCCCTTGAATGGAGGTGGACGCAGAAAAAATTCCTTTGCTTAGGGTTCTCTTTGCTTTTTTCTGCTGCTTATTGATATAGTCATTACCTGTATTGCCTGTTATGCTTGTCTATAGCAGAATATTGATTTTATTTTTTAATTTAGTTTTGGCCTACATTCCATTGCTTATTTTATATTCCTTCATCTGCCTTAACATGTATATATCTTTAATTTCTATTATGCTTTTATTTCACCTTTAATTTATATTAAAAATGTGATGTGGTCCTCATGCTGAGGTACATTTGATAACAAGTATTTTTTATCTAGATTTTCGATGGTTGTTAGTAAGTCTGTTATTATAATGTCAGGAATAATGATAAAGTAAAAGCCATATTATATTTATACATTTGTTGATGTTGTTTATGCATTTTCTAAAGCTGTTTGGCTGAACAGCTGCAAGTCCCTTAGGAAGACCAATGCCAATCCCGCTCTTTATTATAGAGCTCTCAAGGCGTGTATGTTGAGTTATTGGCATATGTGGTGGTTGTTGCTGGTCCCTAAGCTGCCTGGCTGAACAGCCCTGAGTCCTTAAGAAAGGCCACTGCTGATCCTGTGCTTTCCCCCAAAACTCTTAGTGAATGTATGTTATGTTGTTGGCATATGTGGTTGTATGCAGCACAGTTTTCCATAATGTGTTTGAGAAATGGGTATTTCTCCTAGCCACATTGTTCTTAATCAATATTAATTCTTCTTGATTCTTTTTTCTGTTTTTGCATTTAGTTGTGAATCTCTCATATATATTTACCCTTTAATACTACCCTAACGTATCCTAATGAACACTTATATTTCAGGTGTCTGATTATTGTTTCACAAACTACTCCTTTGCCTTTCCCACATCTCATTCATTAAATATAATTACCTTTATTTACAGTATGCAATAATTTGTCTGCATAAAATCTTTCTTTATATTGATACTTTACACTTTTGCCTATCACTGAGCCGTTTAAGGGCACAGTTTTGGCTGAAGGTATTTTTCTAGAATAGGTATCTGTGATGTTGAGTTGATAACACGAAGCACAGTAATCGGTACTGGTGTTGGTTCATCATGGGTTCCCTAATTGGTCTCTCTTATTCACCCTCTCTGTGACCTGTGCAACATAATCTTTGCACAACTTAGGGATTGTCTGTATTAGCTAATTTAGTATCAGTCGACTTGGGACTCTCTTGGTACTCATCGCTGATTTCACATCTATTCAAGAATTGAAATACTGCACATTTTTGCAATGTGTATTATTTCTTTTCTTTCTAATATGTCTCTACCCGAATCAAAAAGTCACATTTTGGCGAATATTGAAATGCTTAAGTACAGTACTGAGTACTTTACTTATTATAATATACACTGAAACTGTTTGTTCTTTACACTAAAACAGTTGATCACTCCTTCAAATCTTTCAGCTTCTCCCGTCAGGGGTTGCTGCAGTGGATCCATCATTTCCACGTCACCCTATTCCTTACTTCCTTCTCCGTCACTACATCCAGCTCATGATGTTTCTCACCACTTTCATAGTCCTCCCCACTGGCCTGCCTGATAACTTCTTCCTCAGCATCCTTCTCCCAACATACCCATCATCCCTTCTCAGCACATGCTCTAACCATCTCATTTTGCCTCTCCAAAGTTGCCCTGTCCCCTTTGTTCACCTCTGTTACACCACACACACCCTCATGTCCTCCCTCACCTCATCCATAAACCTCCCTATTGACATGCTTCTCTCCCTTCTGCTTGACAACTCCATTCTCAGCATCCTTCCCCTGACACACCCCTCATCTCTCCTCAGCACATGCCTAAACCATCTCTCTCTCCTCTTTCACCATGTCCCCAAATGCTAATACACTTGATAATATTGATTAATGAGGCTGCTTATAGCTTTATAGTACAGTACTTAAGCTATAACATGTACCTCTGAGTTGATATGTATTCAATAACTGTTAGCTATGTTTGAAAATAAGAATTATAATTGAAATATTTGTTTATTCTGCATATATGCATATATTTAATGTTGTTTATGTTTGAGTTGTGAGTTCTGCACTCACAGGCTGTTTAATTAGATACTAATTAATGCACAATTACTCATTCGTATGTTTGTTGTCTTATTTTAAGGTACTGTCATGCATATTCTGTGAAAATTCTCGTTTATTACACAGATATTTTTAATATGAGTTTGGAAGAATATTGTACTTCACCTGTGCTATAGATTTTATATAATATTTTATCTTGTACCTTTTGAGTTCGTATTTGTACTTTAAAAGCATTGAAGCATAATTGTCCTAGAGGTTATTGTAAGTATATTGACCATGTAGCTATATGCTGTAATGTTCTCTTGCTGGAATCTGTACCAAATTTCTAAATTAAGTAAGTTCAGAGTGAGAGAAAATTTTCGTAGAGATAGCAGTGTATTTGGGGGAATTGAAAAGTGACAGTAAAACAGTGGGGAACACCTGTCTATCTGGGTCATAATTAAATACTTGAAGTAAGTTTAGGGTGAGAGAACATCAGGTAGCGATAGCAGTTTATTTGGGGTAATGGGACAGTGGCAGTAATACAATGGGGAAGCTTTATAAAGTTTTGTCAGTTGTGTGTTTCACAGAAGTAGTTAAGATAACAGTTAGGTACTATTCTTCGTTGAGAATCTGTTTCACGAGAAGCTCGTGATTGTTATAGATATGATTATTTAGTATAAAGGGAAAATGGGAAACAACAGAGTACCTAAGCACTTACGAGTGCATTTATGTACTCTCTTTCTGAGGTAACTGAAAATGAGTTGACAATTGTACTCGCAAAAGCTTATGTACTCCTTTGTTTCCTGCATGTAAATTCAGAAGCTCCCCTACTTACGAACAAAAACTTACCCATTATCTACCCATGTATCAGTGCATGTATTACTGTACTGCACTATTACATTATTATTACTGTACTGTACTACTATTCTTTAGTACTGTATACTTTGTGTTATGTAGTAATTAAGTATCATTAGCCTTAGTACTGTACAGTACTGCACATGTATGTACTGTTCAGTACCCTTTTTTTTTTTTACCCATAAACACAACTTACGAACAATTCTACTTACAGACAGACTTCTGGAACCTAACTCGTTTGTAAGTTGGGGAGTGTCTGTATTGCATATATGTTTATTTAGACCTTGAAGGGAAAACTAGAAAGAACATAGTACCATAATGCTTATGAGTGCATTTATATACTAATTTTCAGAGGTAACTGAAGACAAGTAGATAAATGTACCTGTAAGCTCTAATGTACTCCGTTGTTGCCTGTTTTCCATTTGTAGGCAAAATAACATCTGTACATGTAACTGCAGGCAGTAACCAGTAACTCCTGATATGTTTTGAATTTACTGTCAGTGTGTATGATAGATGTACTGCATTTTTTTTTAACAATTCTGTTTATAAGTGATTTGGAAATTGCAGAGAAAAATTAAGAATATTTATCGGTAATTCATTGTAAGTATGGAAATAGCTATGAAATATGTCTCGTTTTAAGACTTCCTGTATAAACCCCTCTGTCTATGTATATTTATATCTATTGACTTCTTCTTTATGTTATTCGCAGATGCTTGGACTCAGGTCCCTGAATGGTGCATGTACTCTGGTAGTACATTGAAAGAGCCAGATTACGTCGACCCTGTGGAATTAGAAGGTACAAGTTAATTTTATTTACAGATTTAATCTTTTTAACGTAATCTCTGGAAGGCGTTGAGCATTGTTGTTGAGGTTGTTGTTTGCCAATTTATATGTTACTATTGATCGTCATTTGAATGCGGTTGGACACAGACAGGTTAGCTCTTGGGAAATAAAACTTGATGTGCTTCCTAACGCTCAGCAGTGGGCTCAAACCCATGTTATCACACTAAGTTGATTGCTCTAACCACTGTGTTTCTGCAGCCCCTATATGAGAGTGAACATGTAGTACATTAAGAATTGTACATCAAGTCCCAATATGGGAAAAACTACTAATAACTTCGTTTATAATATTGCATTAATTAATTTTTCTATAAAGAGCTATTTAGGGTAATATTTTGAGATTAATTAAATGCCTTGTTTTTATTTGTTCATGATTTGGAATCTGTACCATTTATAGTTTCTTATGAAATTTATTAGCTAGTTTTGTAGATAACTTGTAAATCAAAGCCCGTATTTTACTTTTTCTAGGTGAAGATTACCCAGGTGAGTTGATAAAATTTACATTATTTTTTACAGCTGCAAATGCTCGATACTCTAGATTAGATTTAATATTTTATCATTATTATTCACTTTGAAAAAGAAAAGCCATCGTTTATGGTACCTATGAGCAATAAATTGTAAGTTTTATTAGTCGTAAATTTTTTTTTTTTTTTTATTCACTGATTTGCACATAATTTTGTAGAAAGGTAGAGAGCGATAGAAAGTTTTGATACACTAGCATTATTATTTGGCTTCCTTAGCTGACAGTTTATATATTTAATTATTTATTAATTTTTATTTAGTATCTAGTGATCGATAGTGTAGTAATCCTTCTGGTGGAGTGATGTCCCAATTATGTGTTGTAATTGTCCTCATTCCATTGGTTGTGGACACCGACTTGCTGGAGTTTAGGGGATAAAGGTTGGATGCCCTTCTGAGTGTCCACGGTGAAGTTAAACATGGGGGTGTTACTTCCTAGATTGAGTGTTCTTTCAAATACTACTATCATACTGGACACAAGCTCGTTAATTTTATTAAATACAATGAGTTCTAACAAGTTTATATATTCAAAGATATGCATTAACATGTGCCTCAGTCGATTCCATTAAAGGCCCACCACAGCTAGTAGGGTGCTCATTATACCTACTTAGTAGACAATGGCTTGAACATAACAGCTACATTAGATGGTTCCCTGTCTATAAAGAATAAATTTCGACATACCCATGCTTGTTTGGCATTTTAAGTATCACTGTTAATCCCCATTTTGGGGGTGGATACATATAGATTGGAGCTGAGGAATTGAGGCTGGATGCCTTTCCTAATGCCCCACAGTGGGTTTGATTGTGAGTGTGTCAGTTGCTGAGACGAGTGCTTTAATCATTGCTAACATGTTTCTTCAGATAGACCAGTATTTATCCAATAAAAAGGTGGAAGTTCCCATTGTTTTTGAAATAACAATGTGTTCCTTCAGATAGACCAATATTTATCCAATAAAAAGGTGGCAGTTCCCATTGTTTTTGAAATAACAAAATATAATATTTATTCAATATGTTGATTGTTTATGTCCCATAGATGGGACCCCTTCCATGGAGGAGTTATGGAACGGTGACGCTGAATTGAAGTGGAGGACGTTTTTGGACTGCATTCATCCAGTGCTTAAAGAAACGAAGATCCGTTCTTTGCCTTCCCATCTTGTTGTTCCAGTTGCGATCTTATTCTACTTACAGGTTAAGTGTATCTTTTGTTTATTCTATATTTTATGGACTTTATTATATTCAGTTTTGGTTTTCATATAGGAATGATTTAAGAGAGACTGTGTTTAGGTGACGTGGGCCAAAGGGACTTCTTGCACCTGCTAGCAAAGTACACTGGGATGGGTGGGTGTGGGGGTGGTTGCCATGAGATGAAACGGTGAGGATAAACCAATTGCAGCTGTCGGGCGTCACAGCAGATGATCCTTGCCCTCTTACCCCATGGATGATCCGAGCAGAGTCGTGGGGGAAATTGTGGCATGCCTTCATCCCCAAGGAGTAATGTCACATATCCCATTTAAAAAGACTGGGATGAATCCATGTATTGAAAATTAATTTTACTGTGATTCAAAGAAAATATAAACATCATGAAACTGTATACTATGTAATTTATGTACACCTTTTTTTTGTGTTATAGTTGTGGCCACCGTGGCCGAACGGTAAAGCTTGCAACTACGATTCGTCAGGTCGAAGGTTTGCAGCCAGCGATGATCTGAGGTTAGAAAGGGCATTCACTCAGGTTAATGTTCACACTTGCCAAAATCAAAGTCCTTCGCAAGAAGGCACCCTCCTAGCCTTTAGTAGGGAAGGGAGTCCGTGACATAAAGCAAGTCACTTTTATATACCACAGTTAGTTCCCAGTCAAATTGGGGTCCATGCAGACATTTTAGCACTGGGGGATTAAGGCTGATTTGTGTAAATAATGCAATTTCCTTATCTTTTGTTACAGTGTAGTCAGCCTAAGCCCGCCCTAAAGGACTGGGAAATGAACGCCCTGATTGCTGCGGTCCTGTCACCAATACGGGATGACTTAAATCAAATTCGAGCTTTGGCCCTACCCAGAATCGATGCGAGGGCCGTCCACGTGGCTGCCATCTTCATGAAAGGCCTTGTTAACTTTTACTTCCTCATCGCTGCTTGCGATTTCCCTGTCGAACGAAAGAATGTAAGTATCAACGAGTTGTGTTCAGGACATTCATGAATATATCCTTTCGATCTTTTGCTATATTGAATGTTTTTTGTATCAGTGCCTTACTCAGTGGTATCTGGAAGACTGCTCCTGGACAATTGCCCCTAGACAACTGCTCCTGGATAGTTTCCCCGAGATCATTTCTCCATTGATGCTCCAGTGAGGAGAATTGCCCAATATTAAGATTTAGGTTAGGTTAGGGCATTGTAAATTATTTTGATTTCAGAAATATAAATTGGCATATGAGCATATATCTGGGGCAACTGTCCTGTGAGGTCAGCTGGCCTGTGGGAGCAGTTGTCCTATGGGACAGCTGTCCTTTGGGGGCAGTTGTCTTGTGAGGTTACCTGTCCCATGAGGCAGTTGTCTTGTGATTGCATTTGTCATGTGGCAATTGTCCTAGAACCTTACTCAATATGTCTTTTCTCTCTTTTTTTTCATCTTGTACATGTGGTCTTGGCTCTTGTACGTGGCATGACTCCTTTTTTAAGCGTTTTGGCTGTTTATCATTTTTGTGACATTGAACGTCGGGTGTCAGATCAGTTTATAGGTAATGATGTTTTGCCTGTAGTGTCTGTGTATAGGTGCACTCCTCTCCCATTCTTGCTAAGTGTTTTGCATTTCTGTAGGTAATTAAGTTATAATATTGTGTCGCTGGTATATATATTTGGGCACTCCTTTGGCACACATTTTCCATTGTCGCTAAGTATTTTGCAGTGCTGTTGGTAATTAGTAAATTTTTTCAATTTATAGGTGTTAATGTTGTGTTTCTGGTATCTCTGTATTGTGGCATTCCATTGGCACTCCTTTTCCATTGTTGCTAAGTGTTGTGGAATCTGTTGGTAATTCGAGTGAATTTTTCAATTTATAAGTAATATTGTTGTGTTTCTGGTATCTTTGTATTGTGGCACTCCATTACCATTATTGCTAAATATTTTGCAATGCTGTTGTTGCTGTAATTGGTAAATTTTTATCTTGTACTGTATTAATATAAACCTCATCACAGTATCACAGATTTACAGAATATTACCCTCTATTCTTCTGGCCTCTCCCGTCAAGGGTCACCACAGTGGATCAGTTTCCATTTTACCCTATCCCCTGCATCTTCCTCCATTACACCACACACCCACACCTATGTCCTCCCTCACCACATAAAAACACCTCTTTGGCTTATGGCCTAGCTCTCTCCCTTAGAGTATGATGAGTTGAATATATTTATATTTATATTATTTTATTGTAAGACTGGCATATATATATGCAAAGACAGTTTTGCATTTTAGTATAAGAAAGATAATCTCACTGATAAGACTTCTCCACAGTATATAAATAATTTATTTTGGTATAACTTTCACCTTGTACATAAAACTCTTCTATATATTTAATATAAGGTTTATTGCAACTCAGTGAGTTTGTGAAATATTAAATGGTTTTTAGACCTATTCGAGAGTTCTCCTATATTACTCTCTGGTTATAATTTTTGCTCTGATATGCATTATATAGTTTATTGTTACTGATGTTTTATGTGAAATTGCCTCACCTCATTCTGTTGTAGGAATTATGTGTATTTTCTATATCTATAAGTTGTAGATCTACTGCAGGTAATTGCATAAATTTTAGAGTATTCTATGATGCCCAATCATTGAATCTTTTGACTTCTCCCACAGTGAATCAATCGTTACCATGTCTCCCTATCCCTTGCATCTTTCTCTGTCACACTGCACACCCACATGACCATCCTCACCACTTCCATAAACCATTTCTTTGGTTTACCTTGATATGTAATTATTTAAAAAACTGAACATGTAAAGACTGAAAAATGGACCTTACTCCATATAAGTAAAAAAATACAGCTGTAGTGTGAATTGTGGAAAATATATTTAAATAAATCTAACATGTTGTATGTGTGAGTGAGCAAGTTGTTCATAACTATAACTATAAAGTACATCACTTGAATAACTTGGTCATTGTTTTCTTAAATTTGCCTATAATATGTATTTGTTACTAATATAATGTAAACTTGTTTTTTCACTATTCATTGCATTAGGGATAAACATTAAAACTATAACAGTCTTAGCCTACTGTTTCGAATGGAAGTAAGAGGGTATATGAAATATATCTTAAATGTGTTGAAGTGCCTCCTAGAAGAAAATGTTTTTTATTGCACTTTGAGAATATAGTCAGTTATCTGAAGTTTTGCTCTTCAAATTCTGTTTATTGTTATTTTAACTATATCATTGAACTAATAATATCTCTTTCAGTGTGTCCCTTGGGCCTTTTGGGATGGCAAAGTGTTTCACCATTATTACCTACGTGCCAAATCGGGAGCCAAAGTGGAGGACCTCTGTGAACATAAGGCTAGTACTTTTCTTTTTAGGACTCTGTCGGAGAAAAATACATCGAAGGGGATTCCCAGCCTCCTCGTTTCGCCCCATTTAGTCAAATTTTAAGACACTTAGTGAAACATGGATAGGTATTTCCAACCCATAAAGAGTCAAGATTTTTGCTTTATGACTCTTTGTGGGTTGAAAATGCATAGGAGGGGATTTTCAGTCCCCTTGCTCAGCCCCATTTAGTCAACCTTTAAGACACTCTTGGGAACACAGAGGAGGTATTTTCCTCTCACTAAGAGTCAAGTTTTTTGCTTTCACTCAGCCACTTCCCTTGTAAAGGGGATTATGTCTTTTGTTTATGAATGGCTAGATGGCTTTTTGTTGTTTGTGTCATTTAGATATTAGTCTGTCTGTCTGTCTTGTGTATGTTCCCTGTATGTCTGTAACTTTTACACATGTGTTCTATGTTTCTAAAGTTACTTTACGAATATTGTTGAAGCATGAGAACAACTAGCCTGTCTTTGCATGCCTGTTTCAATCAGCATATGATTGAAACCCACCTGTGGTCTGTTAACCTGGAACTCCCCCTATAACTTCTAATATTCGTAAGAAAAGCTTATTTAATGTGTCATGGCAGAAGATCCTTTCCCTTTCATTCTGTGAATGACCCATGTAGGGAGGTGGGGGGTGTTTATGATAGTTCTTGATACTAAAGGTGAAAAATGAAGTGATAAAGGTATGTTTTGCTTCTGATGAATGTGTGCTTTGACTTGGCCAACCCCTGTAGAAGGGGGATGGTAACCATTGTATAGTTAATGTGTTAAGGGATCTTGTTGCTGAATTTCAGCATGCTAGCATATCCATATCTCTGAAATTTGATGTAGTTCAGCAGATATACCATTTTAATAGGAATGTTTGAGGACATGGTGAGAGAGGCCAGACTAATGGTTTGAGCATGTGCTGAGGAGGAATGAGGGGTATGTTAGTAGAGAGATGTTGAGGATAGAGGTGCCAGGCAGGAGGGGTAGAGGTAGGGTAAAGAGGATTATGAATGGTGAAGGAGCGTGGTGTGATGGAGGAGGATGCTGGGGAGGGTGCAACATGGAGATCATTGATCCGATATTGTGGGAGTAAAGAGTCAAACAGATGATTGTCAGGCAATAGAGGAGTCATAGGGTGATAAGTGAATGTAAGCAAAGTGTTGAAACGAATGCATTCTTCAGAGCTTACCAATTGTGGCTGTTGTTCAATGTGCTATGTGGCTGAACAACCTCGAGTCTCCAAGAAAAGCTACTACCAATCCTAGGCTTTCCACAGAAGTCTCTGGAAGAGTATGATGTGTTGGTGGCATAAGTGGTTGTGTGCTAATGCAGTCTTTCTTAATATGCTACTTTGGTTGCTCTCGATGTCTCCGGCTAGAAGGATCCATCGAGAAATGACTGCTGGAGAGTCATTTCTTGGTGTAGAACTAGACCTAAATGTGGTGTAGTGTTTAGAGGTGAGGTAATTGCCCAGGTGACTGAAGCCTCACGAGGTTCATTTGCTCCTTGAGGGGCAGGAGTCAGTTGTGGCAGTTTGACCTCTTTTACTGCTCCTCTTCTGACCGAAACCTCACCAGGTTCTTTTGCTCCTTGCGGTTCCGGAGCAGGGGTCGGTTGGGGCAGTTTGACCTCTTTTATTGCACCTCTTCTAAGATGAAGCTACCAAGTCAAATACCTTCACAGAACATTAAGGAGTGAGATATGTATATGGAAATACAAGATGGAGAGAGAAATAGAAATAACTTAGATGTCTATGGCATATGAAATGGATACTTGTCTTGGGAAAAGCAACGTGGCTTCATTACAGTTTTTATGAAGAAAATTGTAATCTTGAGAAAACCTTGTTAAGTCAGACTTCCGCAGAACAGGAAAGGAGTGTGATCATATGTATCGGGAGCTACAAGATGGAGAGAGAATTAGAAATAGCTTAGATGGTTTTGACGTTAGAAATAGAAATTGCTGAGATTGTTTTGACATTTGGAATGGATGTTCTTGGTTTGGTTTTGACGTTAGAAATAGAAATAGCTGAGATAGTTTCGGCATTTGGAGTGGATATGCAGCCTCCTGGCTAGTACAGTGGTAATGCGCTGGCCTTGCATTCGCGAGGTCGACGGATTGCGCCTCGTTCAGGCAAGAGAATTTAAGCTGTTTACTGGGGAAGTTACTGCTGTAGCTGGGTACCACAGTGGGGGTATGGAGCCTGTGCCAGCTGGCAACCACCCTGTGGGTCCTCCATGACTCGTTCCACCCGTCTGTGGGTGGAGAATTAAAAAAAAAAATAATGGATATGCTTGGGTTGGTTTGATGTTAGAAATAGAAATTGCTGAGGTGGTTTTGACATTTGGATATGATGCTTGTTTTGGGAGATTTAGCATGACACTGTTACAGATTTTGTCTGCTTTGATCATACTCTAGCTATTCAGCCCTGCATTGCTGTATTATTTTATCCTCATTCTTTTAATGACAATTTTGTGTATATGTTTACTATTATGCCTTATCTGTATATTTATCAGTCAAATAACTTATTAAAGGCTTTGATGGCAGACTTTTATATGTCAATAAATTTAAATATTTTAAGGTATGTATCATTTATAGAGCCTTTCTCTCTATTACAAGTTTGTTACATTATTTTTTCTGTCTTCGTGCTAGTATGTATCCGTATTGTAAAGAAAAAGCTTCGTAAAATTATCCGTTTAATTGCAGTGATAAGTTGCATTATTTGTTGATTGTGATGATAGCCTTTAGTTTTTTTAAATTATGTTATTATTACTTGTGTCGCACAAGTTAGGTTAAATATTCGGATCTGGTAAAGAAGAGGAACCCTGGAGTACTTAAGGTTTATTCATATTTACAAGGCAAGTTACCTAACTTAACCATCTAGCTTGACCTAACCTAATAGTTTACGGGATTATTTAAATTTACATAGGGTTCTGGGGTTGCTCATATTACTAGATGCTATTGTTCTTTACTGTGTGATTTTCTATTTGGATGACATGCATCGTACATGTCGTTAAGGGTCGGTGCGTGATGTGTGTAAAACAGCATGTGCGCTAACCATTTGAGGCTATGAGAATGGTAAATCTAGAATTTTTTGTTGTTGTTTGCTTTGAGAATGCTGAATCTGGATACTTTTTTGTTGTAGTTGTTGTAAACTGTTTTGTATGTTGCTATTAATCCCCGTTTGAGTGGGGGCAGACATAGGCAGGTTGGAGCTGGGGCATTAACACTGGAAAAATTAATAATGTTTGCCATTATATGTCCCTATTAATCCCCATTCGAGTGGGGGTGTACACAGAAAGGTTGGAGCTGGGTTTTAAGGCTGGATAAATGAATTATATAGCTTACCGTTTTATGTCACTATTAATCCACGTTCAAATGTAGGCAGACACGGACAATTAAGCGCTGGGGAAATAAGCCTGGATGGCCTTCTTAATGCCCCGCAGTGAATGTGAACACTGTTTAATCACTTTTATGAGTCGAGCGTTTGAACTATTGCAATGCTACTGCAGTTGGATATAAAGTATTGCTGTGTGTGACCCTAAAACTATTATCAGTTCCAGATTATTTTATTTTGTTTTCTGTGGCACAGTGCCAGCAGACTTCGAATTTGAAAGCAATTGATAGTACAATGAATTGCAGTGTGTAAGAAATTGACTTCTCGTTTATAAGTGAAATTGGATCATAATTGTTACAATTTGTTACAACTGCTTGAATTGCTATGTTTTCTGTACATATATTTGGTGTTTTTCCACTATATGTTTGCTTATCCTGTTGCCTACTTGTGCATGGCCTTGTCTGCTTGCCTCGCTGTTTGCTGTGTTCCCTTTTGCTGTTTAATGAACCTTTTAGAAAAGTATTGATAATTATAATTACATAAAGGCTTGGTGTCGTAGCTATCGATAGCTATGATTATATGATGGCATGGTGCTGATGTAAAAATGATTGAATCCCAGTAATTGATGCATTTTCCTGAAAAGCAAAACCTTGTTTACAGGACGAGTTGCTAAAGACATACGTGGAATTGAAAACTTTGATCCTCCCTCACATGCCACCCCCAATGACCATTGCCAAGAGTTCACTTTCTCCTGAGCATCTAAACAAGTCGCCGCAAGGAAGTCCCAAGAAGAAGCCGCACCTCGGCACAGACAGTACTCTTTCCCCGCCTGACACGCCGGGTCTCGAGCCTCCGACAACGCTCGCCATCAACAAGAACCTGCCGGGTGGCAATGCCGCCCTGTCTCGAGGCTCTTCCCCTGCCATATCCCCCAGTTCGCCTCACGCCCAGAGAGGAATGAAAGTTGGTCAGAAATCTCCTCAGCCGAAGTCGCCCATAGCTAAGTCCTCCGCCGCCAGGTCTCCCACGGCGAAAGGTCCGCCTTCTAAGTCCCCTGCTAAGTCTCCGAAGAAAGCAGCCTCGTGATTGCCAAGTGCGGAGCGATCGAGCCCTCTGGTAATTAACGAAGGAGGTCAAACAAAAGCAGCTTCGTTTTGCACTCGACTTCAAAAAAACTTTTTCTCTTTCTCTCCTCATTCATTGCATGCTTCATGGATACTTAGCTTTGGCGTAGACTTTCTTACTTAATCCATGGTCATTTTGTGACGAGCACTAAACTTTTTTGACTATTAGATGTCATAAGTTGTTTTTTTTTGTGAACTGAAAAATCATTCTGAAATAAAAAAAGATTCGGAGAATTAAAAACATTTTAGCATCTCATGTAAATGTTTGATTATTGCCACCTTTCGTGCAGTTATTCGTAGAGTTTGAGTGCATGCAACGTTAATAAAGATAAATAATTGGCATAATAGTCTTTTGCCTTATAGGTTAAAACTACTTTAAAAAAGGAGCTTTTTTCCATGCTACTCGTCCATGTAAACTTTTTAAAATACGAATATAAAAAAGATTTGGAAAGATGTCGTAAGCCCACTTTGTATGGCGTTGAAGGTTTTCTTACGTGTAATTTTTCTAAGTACTGTACTTATGTGGCATGAGTTAATTCTAAGAACTTTTTGATTTACCTTAGATTTGAAACTACACTAATCTGTCATCATCGTATCGAGAGAAGTCAGGTCTAGGTGGTTAGGATTTCTGTCAAGCGAGGAAAATTCATAAAAAACTTTTACGTAACAAAAGCTTTCCCTGTACAGATGCTGGTCTCTACGTCATCTTAATTAAGGAATTTTCCTTTTATTGTGAATAAAAAGTAGTCGTAGATTACCAATATCTCCCTACTTTAATTGTTATCTAGATTAGCCCTAGAAAATGTGTAGATTCCAATATATATATCGAGAAATCATTCTTTCATCATTCAATTCTGTGACGCCCAGAAATAAAATTACTGACGTTATTGAGATAAACATTTTGTCATGTGTGTACTTCTTTGAACAATGCACCTGTGATGTGTAAAATGTGTTAGTATTATGCAAGATCTTTATTACTGAATTCTTTTTATGTATCATTTTATCATAATGTTACATGATAAACTTGATTATATGTGATTTAAGAATATATTTTTCATTTCATTTCGGAATTTTTACTTCTAACCCGTTTTTCATTACATTGTAAAGTCTACTGAAATTTGGATTGTCTTTTTCTAAGTTGTATGACATGGGGTGGACACAGACCTGCTGGAGGCTGGGGATCTTCCTAACTTATACAGCAGAGGCCGTGGTAGAACATGTGAGTCAGGAAGTGACTAACTTGGATTTGAGCCCACTGCTAGGCATTTGGAAGGGCATCCAGCCTTAATTCTTCAACTCTTGACATGTAGTGTGTCAGCTGCCATTGGAATAGGGATGAATTGTAATGCATAAAGCAATGCATCATGTATATCTTAAACAGTAAGGTGAAAGCAGGTATTGTCTGTACTCCAGGATATATTTATTTTTTAATTTCCTTATTATCATATACCAAAAAGCAATGATTTTTTACTCAGGTATATTTCATACCAACTGTCAAGGTCTGTAACATATGTAAAGAAATATAAACAGTTTTTATTGTTCTTGACCATTTTACATTTAATTTTGTGCTAGGTGTTGTGAGGTTTTGCAGTCTCTGTTATGGCTAGATATATTTAGATTTTATCTACTACTAAATTTTTGTGATTTGAAATGGCCTGGGTTAAAACTCAAGACGTCTAAGAGAGATGGATTTGTATTAGTGAACAGTTGTAGTTGTCGTTCTTGTTGTTCCCTAAGCAGTTTGACCAAAAAAGCACTGACTTAGTCTTTTAAGGAAAACATCTCCCTGGTTGCCATCCCCTGTGAAGAGCAGGGTTTAGTTGTAATCATTATGACCTCTTTTTACTGAACCTCTTCCGGATTGCAGCTCTGCAGGGTAAACCTATTCCAAAGACATTGCCATTCGGGTCCAGTGAACAGTTTTTACCCAAAGTTGTAATTTGTTAATGCGAATTAACCCTATTTTATGCTTCGAAATCATAGCACAGTTTCTTTCATTGAATCTGTTTAGTTTTCTCTAAGTTTTGCGTAGTCATTAGCAAGTACTATTATATATTTACGAAGGCATTTTTCCCTCTTTTTTAGTGTGACTCCCATATAAAGACTATAGTAGTTGGATCTTAAGTAATGAAAAACTAATGGAATTGTTGATATTTTGTAGAAGGGGCCTTGACATCCAGGGAATTGGAATTCATGCAAATGAGGGAGATAGATGAATTATAGACTAGTGGGGAGGGCCTTATCCTTGGAATTGGAGTGCATAGAGTGAGAATGATTTGTTTGGAAATTGGATAGAAAAATACTAAGAGTGGTGGATATTTAGTTGATGTTCACATATACATACATACATATACAAAGGTGACCATCCTCCTTGTAATGGGGGTGGCCCAGTCAAAGCACATATTCACCAGAAGCAAAATTATCCTGATCACACCTTTTAACTCCTTAAAGTTACAGCACTGCCACAGTCTCCCCCCCCCCCTACCATTCTGCTTGGATTACCCACTGGGAAACTGGGCAAGATCTTCATTAAATATTAATGGACAGGCCTGAGATATTGATGGATTCTCTTGGAGAGACGAAGGTGTTTACCTTGAGAACTACATTACAATTTTATTAAAAAACCTAAGTTTAGCAAGACAGTGTGAGAAAGAGAGCGAGCTTGGGTTTGGCTGTGAACTGTTGAAATATTGACATTCTGTTGTTTGCTACATATAGTATACAAAAACTGACCGAATTATTGTAAATAGGGATATGTGAGGTTATGTAATATTTTAATTTCATTATTACCTTGATGTATGGGGACCACAGTAATGCAGTGGTTAGAGCACTGAACTTTGGAAGTGACAACCCAGTGTTCGAACCCACCATGGGGCATTAGGAAGGGCATCCAGCCTTAATTGAGATGTCGTATGTACCAAATGAAAGGGATAGGGAGGCAAAGGAATGGCATTCCCATTTTCTTAATTTTTTGTTTTAGTCACAAAGTAACTGATGGAAAAGATCAATGTTAATGGTTAAGAAATATTGAAACCCTGCTGCTGTCCTGCCTTTATTTTTAGTTGGGGCCTCCTTACTGAATTTGGCAAGATATATTGTGAGGTTGGAAAAAAAATTTCTTGTTATGAAGTTCTGTATGTGCACTTATAATAGGTAGTAACTTGGGAAGCGACAAGCCTGTGTTCGAGGCCACCTCTTTGCATTATGAAGGGCATCCAGCTTTAATTCCCCAGCTCCAACCTGTCTTTATTCATCCCTTTTCAAATGGGGACTAATAGTGATATAAAGCAAATATATTTGGTACAGTCCTTTTTCATTCTTTAAGATACCACATCAAGCCCACCCCAAATATTGTTTACGTTACCTCACCTTTCTCATTGAGGACAATAAACTTTCTGTAATCCCCCTAAATGGGGAAAAAACCTTGGTACATTTTTCATAGAAGTCTTAAGGTGTGTTCATTAGTGTTCTGTTTGGCGTGTAGCGGGTACCGAGCAGGACAGGAAGCCAGACTGGACGTAATGTTATCATAACACTCGAATCGGAAATCGAGATAATCCTCCAATTCCTTTGTGTAGGATGATGACATGATTTGATCTAATTACAGTTTTATATTTATATGAGATCATTTTGTCATCCTTTTTCTTAGACTTTTTTTTTTTAATTTAATGTGTTAGTATAAGTCCCCATTTTGGTGGTGGACACAAAGATTGAAGCTGAGGAATTAGAGTTGGATACCCTTCCTAACGCCCCGCTGTAGGCTCGATCGTGGGTCTGCTAGTCCTGAGATGAGTATTCTAATCACAGCACGTTTAACAACTATTATTTACTATTCATTTATTTGATATATTGAGTTCAGTTTTGCTGTTAGTGTTGATTTTTTTTCATAACCTTTATTATATTAGTTTTTGTTGTTAATATTTTGGGATGTCGGTATTTTTCTTGCAAATGATGATGATGGTGATATTATTATAGTAGCACTTCGTTGATCATGACTTTTAAACTTTGCAACAAGGAATCTGAATTGGTGGAAATGGTTTGCTCATCTTCTTCTTCTTCTTGATCAAGTGTAGAATGTTGGACACGTAAGTTTCATAGTTATTTTTCTGCCGTTTTTATGTATCCATTAATCCCATTCAAGTTGGGTGAACCCAAACAGGGTGGAGCTTGGGAATTAAGGCTGGATACCCTTCTGTGTAGAGATCAAGCAGTTAATTGTCATTTCCTGAATTGAGCCTTCTGACTACCACGCTACTGCGGTCCTATTCATAGTTATCATGTTAGTAAGATAAAATTAGAGCAGTGGGAAAAATAGATTAATTTTATTAAGATAACTGGAAAATTATGTACTGAAAATACATATTCGTATTAGTGCCCAGGATTTATTTCCAGTAATAGACTGTTAAAGATTTTCATTCCTGAAAAGCCACTGAATTAAATGCCAAGCTTTAGACATTGATTATTATGTTTATTGGTAGCTACCACATATGAATTATTAAGCATTTTAATCTAACCTAACCTAGTTTCTTAAAATATAAAATATTATATGCTTGTTTGTTGCTAACTACCTCATATTAATTCTTGAGCATTTTAACCTGACCCAATATAACCTACTTTCCTAAAGTACATTATTTTTTGCATGAGGCTATGACATGTTGTGATGTATTGCTGCACAGGTTGTGATTGGTTTTAAGTCACAGACTCCCTTTTCTACTAAGGGCTAGGACAATGTCTTCTTGTGAAGGACTTTGGTTTTGGTATGTGTGACTGTTACTCTGAATGAATTCCCTTTCTAACCTCATACCGTGGCAGGTCATGAACCCTTGACTTGATGAATTAAAGTCGTGAGCAGTATCACTTACCCATGGTGGCCACGTGCCCTCAGAGTTTATCTATTTTCAATGATAAATACAGTATTTAATATTATATGTATTCCACTGAATTTAGTTTGTACTAATGCTGTTAATAAAAAGATTGGCATGAAATCCATTGTGGTCTCTCGGACTTAAATTAGACTGGCCATGACTGTTGTGTGTTAAAACCTTATTGAGAATGTACTGTTTTGTGTGTCACAACTAGTCCCAATTCAAAATGGAGTGGACATATATATGTAGGAACAATAAGGGAACTAATGTTGAATGCCCTTCCCAATGCCATCTGATGGGATTGAGGCTGCATTAGTTGGTTTCTGACTTGCGCGTGCTACGCTTGAGCTACTGCGGCCCCCCTTTTAAACGTTATTGTAAGGTTTCGTATTGATAACTTGAAAGCTGAGATAAAATTTATATATTTTGTAATGCAGAAGGGGCCCACTGTAGTGTAACCAGAAGAGTGCTCAAATCGGGAAGTAATGGACCAGCGTTCGAGCCCTTGGTGGGACAGTAGGAAGGGCATCCAGCCTTAATTTCCCAGCTTCAATCTACCGTGTCTACCCCCAAAAGGGATCTAGCAGTGACAGTGTAAAAAAAATATAGTAATTCAGAAATTTCAATTGTCAGTGTTAGAAAAGTACAAATTCTGTCCCAGGTGATGTAAGCTTTCTCGTGAATGTTATGTAATTTACAGCTTTTGCGAAGCAGTCCATAATTATTACAATATTAAGTAATTTTTGTAATACGCACATGTCTGTTTCTTGTAGGAAATCCGATTTTTTTCTTTTCTCCACGAATTCGGATGAGGTTTTTAGCATTAAAAGGATTTAATTTTTTTTAGAGAGAGAGGGAGAGGGAATATCAGTAGGATATTTGATGAAAAGTTATCCGGCCTCCAGAGGTACATTACATAACTGAGGCCCTCCCTTAAAATATTTGCTCTTTAATACTATTGTATCGCTTTTGAGCAGAATTGCGATATAAGGGATCAGTATAGAGTAGGTCAGTATAAGGTATCAGTATGAAGCAGCATAATATTAATAGGATCAGTAGTGGGCAAGATTTCAGTATTCGGTATTATAAGCCTAATATTCGGCATAATTTTAGGCAAAATCACGTTATAAGTTATCAGTGTAGATCAGAATACAGGTATTAGGTATCAGTACAGACTAGACTCATGGTATTAGTTATCATTGTAAAAAAAAAATCTTGGTATAAGATATTAGTACAGAGCATAATAACGCTATTAGGTATTAGTACAGCAGAATCTCAGTATTAGGCATACATATAAAACAAATATTTGATATAAGATATTAGTACAGAGCAGAAAAACGATAGTAGGTATCCTTGCAGAGCAGGATCTCGGTACTAGTATAATTACAGAGTAGAACATCGGTATTAGGTATCGGCACACAGAAACTCAGTATTAGGTATCAGTACCGAGCAGAATTTCAGTATTAGGTATCAGCGCAGAACATTCCCGGTATTAGGTATCAGTACAGAGCAGAATATCAGTATAGAACGTAATCTCGGTATAAGGTATCAGTATGGATTAGAATAATTGTATATTATCATTATCGAGGAAAATGTTAGTAACTGTTTTCGAACTAGCCGAGTGGAATAGTCTAGCAGAAGATCTGCATTTAGGTACCATTATCATGGTTCGTTATCAAGTATTATATCCACATTTAGGTACCGCTATTATTATATAGCTTAGTATCGTTATTTAAGAGAATATCCGCTTTAGGTACCGTTATCGTGATATAGCTTAGTATCGTTAGCTAAGAGAATATCCGCATTAGGTACCGGTATCATGATATAGCATAGTATCGTTATCTAAGAGAGTATCCACATTAGGTACCGTTATCGTGATATAGCTTAGTAGCATTATCTAAGAGAATATCCGCATTTAGGTACCATTATCGTGATGTAGCTAAGTATCGTTATTTAAGAGAATATCCGCAATAGGTACCGTTATCGTGATATAGCCTAGTATCGTTGTCTAGTAATATATCCGAATTTTGGTACCGTTATCGTAATATAGCTTAGTACCGTTATCTAGCAATATATCCAAATTTTGGTACCTTTATCGTGATATAGTCGGTCTCGGTAAATATAAATTTCATCATGCTACTAACACTAGGAAAACCGCATTATATCTTTTCGTCCAATTCGTACACGTGAAATGTCCTTCCTAAAATTTACTGAGAGATAAATTCTCGAAATCGTAAGAAATTGGAAAAAAAATTCATAGATGGAGAGGCTACAGATAATTTTATTTTTAATTTTATTTCTTGTGCAGTTCCGGTGCTCTGGTGTCATTCGGCTATATAAAGCAGGTGAAGATGGCCAGAGTTCAGTTGCGATTTGCCCATAGGTGAGTGAGTATAAGTTTCTATTCTTTGTGTATTTACCTAATTGTGCTCGCGGGAAAGAGCCCTATGCTCGTAGCTCCCCGTCTCCTGGTCGGTTTCATCTCTCCGTATTACTATGGATTCATATAGCATTTACCATTTCCTCACTTAGCGAATTCCAGTTAGCAATTATTCTTACGCTAAAAAAAGATGCTTCCTTACATCCTGCATAAAAGCTCTCTTATAGGGCTTCAAACTATGACCTCTAGTTCTAGAGCCACCCATATAAAAATATCGCTACCTATCCACTCTGTTCAATCCAAGGAGGAATTTACAAACCTATACCATATCTCCCCTCATTCTTCTATCTTCGAGTAATGATAAGTCAAGTTCTTTCAGCCTTTCCTCATAATTTAGATTATGTAACTTGGTCACCAGTTTCTTAGCATATATTTAAACATCCTCCAATTTTCATGTATGCTTTTCCAAGTGCGGATTCCAGAAGGGTGCTGCATATTCAAGCTTTGGCCTCACATAAGTCACTTAAATATATCAGGACATTTCCTTGCCCTCATATGTCTGAAGTCTACCCTTATGTTTACAAAACATGAGAAAATGCTGACTTGACTATGCCATTTACATGTATATCACACACTCAAGTAACAACAAAATATTCAAATCAATTAATATTAATAAATGGCTTCATTCTCTCTCTCTCTCTCTCTCTCTCTCTCTCTCTCTCTCTCTTATATATATATATATATATATATATATATATATATATATATATATATATATATATATATATATATATATATATATATATATATATATATATATATATATATATATATATATATATATATATATATATATATATATATATATATATATATATATATATATATAATTATTTATTTATTATATATCTCTCTTTGACCTCAAATTGCGACCAGAAAACGGAATGGATGTCAAGTGTCCTAAATTATATGTACAGTATCATTTAAGTCAAGGTCACAACATCTGAGCACATTCTGTTCCCTCGAGGGAGATTTTTTTTTATAGTACCAAAAATCAATTTGTTTGTTTTTTTCTTTTACTTATACTTTTCATCTTCTTTATAGTGTTCTGTTATATCTATATATATTTTTATTTTAATTATTATGTTTTGGTTTATTTTCTTTAAATTAAAGTAATAAGAAAGAAAAATATTTATAAATATAATATTACCAAGAAAGGGAAAACTATTAAAGAAAAGCACTAAAAAGGGGGTGGTATTTTTTTTTGCCCCAACTTTGGATTTTTTTCTCCCTTACGCCAGGGTTATCACTTTGAGTTGCCTCATACGACACAGAGACATAAATAATAGTTCTCATAAGACATTCTCCTGACGTCTAAATGATTGGCCAGTAATAGTTAATGATAGTCTTTGCAATTTTATTTGATGTCTTAATTTTTAAAACAATAAAAACAGGAAACTATCAATTAAATTATTATATCCTAAAATCAATGTTTTTTTTTTTTTCAGAGACATTAATCTAGAACCCAAGAAAAAATTATAAACATCATCTAAGGTTTGCAACAAGAGACGAAACAAAAACTAGAATCAAATAGAATAACTTTCGCGACCTTTTAGAGTTCATATTGCTGATATTCTCATCAGCACAATTCTCTCCCTTCTTTTTATGGCTTCTTTTATGTGGGACTCAACCTAGTGCATAATTTGTAGATAATTATAGTGTTTGTTTTATGAATCATTAACATAAGTCGCTAATGTGAAGACGGAGCGTCGTCCCTCGGCCGGCCTCGGTCATTTGCTTGTAAACTCGTGTGCGGTTTAGGGTCGTTCGGGATTTATATAGCCTATTTATTTATTTTATTTATATAACCTATTTACATAAATCGCTAATGTGAAGACGGAGTGTCCCTAGGCTGTCCTCGGTCATTTGCTTGTAAATTCGTGTACGTTTTAGGGTCGTTCGGGATTTATATAGCCTATTTATTTTATTTTATTTTATTTTATTTCCAATAACTGTAATAAAAGTAGTAACATATCAATTATACCCGATGAGGTAGATGTAAGTGCTAAAGCAGAAGAGTTCAATAATTTTTTCGCTGAAGTGGGGAAAAAAACCTTTGAAAAAACAAAAAAAGAAATAATAAATGAAATCAATAATAGTAATGATGGTAAAAATAATGATGATGGTAGTAGTAATGATAATAGTAATGTTGATAATGGTGTAAATAATAATGATGGTGGTAGTAATGGTAGTGATGATGGTAGTAATAATAATAATAATGTTAATTTGGAAGAACATAGTGCATTCAATAGAAGTAATGATGTCGTTAACCCTACTACAGTAGATTGTAATACAGTAATCTTAGTAATAAAAAATCTGAAAGACTCTAATGCATATGGATCAGATGGAATTTGTTTTCGTTTTATTAGAGATTCATTATTTGTAATAGCATATTATCTGACGGTAATAATCAATACTTCCATAGTTACCAATATTTACCCAGATTTATGGAAAAATCCCCATGTAATTCCTGGTTTTAAAAATGGAAATCCTGACGACGTCTCTAACTATAGACCAATCTCTTTACTACCAATTTTATCAAAGATACTTGAAAAGATTGTTGCAAATCAGTTAAGTGAGTTTCTTGAAAAAAATAAACTTATTGCAAAAAGTCAACACGGTTTCAGGCCAAAATTATCAACTGAAACTGCCTTATTGAAAATATCAGATGAAATATACAAAAATATAGATAATAAGAAAATATCATTGCTACTACTACTCGATCTTTCTAAAGCTTTTGATAGTGTACACCATACCATCTTATTAGAAAAATGCAAAAAAATGAACATTGACCCAAGCTGGTTCGAGAACTATTTAAAAAACTGCTACCAGTCAGTCAGAATAAAAGATGTAGTTTCAAGTCGCAAGAAGGTATTGTTTGGGGTCCCTCAGGGATCGATCCTAGGACCTATACTTTTTCTAATATATGTAAACGATCTAGTAAAATATTTACCTAACTGTTATGTCATTCAATATGCTGACGATACTCAAATCTTAATTGAAGGAGAAATTAATGATTTAGAAAATATTATTCGTAGAGCAGAAGAAATTTTGTATATGGCTAAACGTTACTTTCTAAAAAATGGACTGTTACTTAATGAAACTAAAACCCAATCTATTCTTATCGGATCCAGACAATTATTATCAGAAGTTGATGACAATCTTCATATAAATTTTAACGGTAATATCATTAAGCCAATGAACTCTGTAAAGAACCTAGGTGTCTATTTTGACCGTTACATGAATTTTGAAATGCATATAGATGAAATTTATAAAAAAGTAATGGGTACTCTAATATATCTAAATAGGGTAAAAGACTCATTTGAAACATCAACTCGTATAATAATTGTCCAGTCCTTAGCTATTAGTTTAATTAATTACTGTCTCAAAGTTTGGGGATGTACAAATAAGACTCAATTACAAAGAATACAAAAGTTACAAAACTTTGCAGCACGAGTGGCTGTTGGCAATGTAAGAAAATACGAGCACATCTCTCCTGTTTTAAAAGATCTAGAATGGATAAGGATTAGAGATAAATATGTTTTTGATATATGTACCTTTGTTTTTAATATACTAAGAAACAATCTTCCTGATTGCTTGTATAATTTTTCTACAGTAAGCTCAGTTACCGGGTTAACTACCCGTCAAGGGGAAGATTTATTAGTACGAAGGTCTAAAACTGATATTGGCTTAAGAGATATAAACATTCGTGGACCTCATTTATATAATCAGCTTCCCAGAGAACTAAAAAATGCTGGTTCAGTGTATACTTTTAAATATAATCTTAAGAAGTTACTCTTAAAGGAAGATTTTACTTGTAAATTCTAATGGTACACTCATCTTTATGATTTGTTTGTTTTTAGTATGTCTATATTGTACACCACAGATGTCTATCTGGAATATATATGTATCTTATTTGAATACCCAATGTACATTGGAAATAAAGGATTATTATTATTATTATTATTATTTACATAAATCGCTAATGTGAAGACGGAGTGTCCCTCGGCTGTCCCTGGTCATTTGCTTGTAAACTGGTCTCGATCATTTGCTTGTAAACCGTATACGTTTTAAGGTCGTTCGGGATTTATATAGCCTATTTATTCTATTTATATATCCTATTTATTTATTTTATTTATATAGCCTATTTATTTATTTATTTAGATCGTGGGAAATATATTTCAAGAGCATATAGAATAGTAATCTATCAAATAATTCCATCTTGTAGAAATGACACTGATCAGTAGATGTATGAATAATGATTCCTGTAAAGATGTCTGTTTATGAGTATTTCAGAACAAATTCCCCAACAGAAATATACACAAAAATTAAATTTAAGTAACTAATTCTTCGGTTTTTAAATAAATTTTATTTATCAATTTGGGCAGCACCTATTCCTCTAAAAGTTCCTTTCAAAATCCATTATAGTAGATAATCCCACGGAATAATATTAAACTTAGGAGAGCTTAGGTTCTCCCCTGCTGGCTTCGCATTCACGAGGTCGAAAGATCGGTCCCCGTCCAAGACCGAGAGTTTAAGCTGTTTACTGGCAGGAACTGCTGTGGGTGGACATCACAGTGGGGGGTTGGGGCTTGTCCTGGCTGACGAATACCCATTGTAAAATGGAAATAAAGTTTATTCATTATTCATATTCTAGTGGTATATGCTGATTCACTCCTTTTGAAAGGTCTTTTTTACCTTCATATTTCTCTTTCTCTGTTCACGAAGCTGCTGTTTAATGTTGGTTTTTCCCATATATAGATATGTAGGAAGCCACACCTCCCTTATGGGCATTTTTCTCTCATGGTGGAATCAGTATTGTGGAAGTTTTGGTTATTTTCTAAAATACGTTTGTAGAAAAATGCTCTGGATTATGTGACATCGTCAGTCCCCATTCGAATAGGGATGGGTACAGACATGTTGGAGCTGGGGGATTAGGAAGTTTGCTGTTGCTTTCAAAGTTTTCTCATGGAGAGAGAAACCCAAAATATTGTCTGTAGTTCTTCTTCTTCTTCTTCTTCTTATTATTATTATTATTATTATTATTATTATTATTATTATTATTATTATTATTATTATTATTATTATTATTATTATTATTATTAACCGCGGCTATTGACCTCAAAATCATTCCTTTCGACAAAATGAACTTAAATTGGTGAGTCTGCTCATGACCTCAAAAACAAAAGGCGTGACTCAGCAAAGTTCTTGAAATAGGATAACACACACAAACACACACACACGCACGCACGGACGATAATTGCATGGTAAACATGCCTTATGACTCAACATGTTTGCCCCAATGCACTTAAAATAAATAAATTTCCGTTTAAGATGAAGGCATAAATAAATATAAAATTAAAGCTACATGCGCGTATGTTTTCATTGTTGTGTCACGGTTTGTTAATTCTGTAATTAGTTATGATATGAATGCATGATGTCATATTTAGATATGATTAGTATATGAGTGATATGTTGTAATTATGATTATTGGATCATTGATGTGCTTTGTTTGAATATGATTAGTATATGACTGATAAGTTTTAATTAAGATTATGTCATATTGTAATAATTATATGAGATTATTATTATTATTATTATTATTATTATTATTATTATTATTATTATTATTATTATTACTATTATTGGAAGGGCTTAATAGTGACACGAAATGGTAGTGTATATATATATATATATATATATATATATATATATATATATATATATATATATATATATATATATATATATATATATATATATATTATGAAAGAGAGAGAGAGAGAGAGAGAGAGAGAGAGAGAGAGAGAGAGAGAGAGAGGCAAGCACATTTGTCTTCCTTTCGGAATGTGATTTTTTTTTCCGACCGACTTGCAGGAGCAGACTTTAAGGATATGACTCACATTTGTGAGCGGAGACAGGCCACACCTCCATATTTCCTAGGAATTTTTCCCTCTTTGTTATGAACTTTGTGCTTGCCTTAATTAATTTATTTATTTATTTGCGTTTCTATATGTTTATTTATTAAGCTTTTTTTTATTTTTTTTTATTTATATAATCCTATGTCGGACTGAAGAATTGCCTTCAAACTTCTTAAGAAGGGCGACCGCTCTATCGCGCAAGTTTTCGAAACTTGGCTCAATTCTCACCTTGAAACGTCGTGACTCTAATTCACTTATCTCCGATCACCTGTACGGCTTCCGCAAGGCAAGATCCACTGGTGACCTCCTGTCCTATCTTACTCATGTATGGTCATCTTCTCTGAGGAACTGTGGGGAATCCTGCTTCGTTGCCCTTGATATCTCTAAGGCTTTTGACAGAGTGGCACAAGGCTCTGTTGGCCAAACTCCCTGCTTATGGCTTTACTCCTCTCTGTTCACTGATTTCCATTTTTTTTCTGACCGTTTTATATCTGTGGTTGATTATGTGCAACATCTAACCCATTCCCTGTTACCATTGGTGTTCCACAGGGTTCTGTTCTTTCATCTACTCTGTTCCTTCTCTTCTTCAACGATCTTCTAAAGTCCCCATCCTCCTCTCTTCTTCGCGCATTTGCCGATGATATTAACCTTCACTTTTCCTCTTCCTTTTCTTCACAACCTTCATCTGCTACTCGTAATCAGTCTCGTATCACTCTCTCTTTTACTTTTAACTCCGATCTGCAGAGGATATCCAAATTTCCAAATCTGCATATAAAAAATGTGGGGTTCACTTTCGTTTTCGTCATTACTTTTCATCTTTATAGTTACTTAAAATCTATGAAGGGCCTTATCCATCCCTCCTTCGAGTTCTGCTCACACATCTGGGGTGCTTCTTCATATACTTATCTCCTTGATAGGGTTGAATCTAAGGCAGTCAGACTCTTTAATGACCCTTGTCTTCTAATCTGGATTCTCTTTCTCTTCGCCATAAGGCATCATTCCTATTGCTTCTCTATCGTTACTACTTCCATCGCTGCTCTGATTAGTTGGCGAGTTGCATCCCTTCCCCATGGCTAAGGTCTTGTAACACTAGCCTAGTGACCTCATCTCACAGGAACTGTGTGGAGATTTGTAGCTAGCGGATTGGTCTGTGCAGCGACTGCTTCTTCCCATCTACCTCCAGACTCTGGAACACTCTCTTCCCCCTTCTGTCTTTCCTACTTCTTATAACCATTCTTCCTTCAAAAAACAGATCTATCGTCATCTCAAGGCTTAATCCTGCCATATCTCAATACTTCGACGGTTCTTTCAGCTTATTCTATCCCTATTGTGTATCATTACCTCATCTCTGCCTTGTTCTTAACCTTTTACTTTTTCGTCGTCTTAATGTTTTCATCGTACCCGGGCCTTTATTAAAGAGGGCAATTTTCTTGCCTGACCCGGTGTCACACTCATAAAGAAATATCTAAATAATGTAATCGAGATTGCTTGAGAGAGAGAGAGAGAGAGAGAGAGAGAGAGAGGAGAGGAGGAGAGAGAGAGAGAGAGAGAGAGAGAGAGAGAGAGAGAGATTTACCTGCAATTTTATTTACGAGTATAATTGAATATAATATTCATAAATTTAATAAAAAAAACAACTTAATGATATTTGTACAGTTCAAGAGAGAGAGAGAGAGAGAGAGAGAGAGAGAGAGAGAGAGAGAGAGAGAGAGAGAGAGAGAGGAGAGAGAGCATACACTCAGGGTAACGATTACATCTGCCAAAACAAGTCCTTCGCAAGAAGGCAACCGTCCTAGCCCTAAGTAGAAAAGGGAGTTCGTGACGTAAAACCAAATCCATCCAATTGAATATAATATTCATAAATAAAAAAAAAAACTTAATGATACTTGTACAGTTCAAGAGAGAGAGAGAGAGAGAGTTGGTAGTTTTCTTCAGTTGATCCTCTCATTTTTAGTGTCATTTAAGCTCGGATGGAGTATATAACACGGCCTGTGGCTACCATCTCGAAGCTAACAAGCTGAATAAGTTGGTAAATAATCTCTCTCTCTCTCTCTCTCTCTCTCTCTCTCTCTCTCTCTCTCTCTCTCTCTCTCTCTCTCTCTCACACACACACACACACACACACACACACGAAGTGAAGAATTTCTTTCATTTATTTAATGCACAGACAACTGGGGTACATTAAATACACAAAATAAACATATTTTATCTTTACATTTCATAGTCTGTTTTTGCTATATTTGGAACTACTGCTTTGAAATACTGAAATATGAGAAAGAGTTAACTGTTAAGTTGTATTTACTTGTGTTTGTTTTGTGGCTTTTTTTTCGATAGCTTGGGGATATGCTAAGAAGCTGGTGACAGAGATAAGCAATCTCAGTTATGAGGAAAGGCTGAGGGAGTTAGATTTACCATCACTTGAAGTTAGATGAAAGAGGGGGGAATACGATGAGAGTTTTTAAATTTCTTCATGGTTTTATTAGGCCTATTGTAGACACAGCGCTATTTTGATATGGTTGGCTCTAAAACTATAGGCCATAGTTTGAAAATTCGTAAAAAAAAAACTTTTGCAGGATGTAAGGAAGTACTTTTCTAAGTGTAAGAGTAGTTGATGATTGGAATTCACTTAGCGAGGAGGTAGTTAATGCTAACTCAATTTATAGTTTTATGGACAAATGTGGCAAGTATCTTTGAGTGTAAAAATGGACCAAGAGACGGGGAGTCTTAAGCATAGGGCTCTTTCCCGTAAGCACAATTAGGTATTTACAGAGAGAGAGAGAGAGAGAGAGAGAGAGAGAGCAGAAGCTCTATCTTGTCTCATCTGGTGCCGAAAGATATATGACGGCTGTCTGTCACATTTGTCCGTCACTGACGAGGAGTGAATGCCTATCTCATGACCATGTACGTACGTATGTGAATGCGCGCGCGCGCGTGTTATGTGGGTCCTTGTAGATTCTCTGCACGCCCTTGTCCCACAGTTGTTGTTCTCATCCACCCACGTTCAGTTCCCTCGCGAAATTATATCTATATTTGTGGAGTAGAATATGAGGCCGTTGTTAGATTCAAGTCCTAGACTCGGTTCTTAGTTTTTAGACGTTCGTTGTTAGACTCATCGGAGACTCAGATCATGTTTTGAAACGTTTATAGTTAGACTCAAAAAATCGTTTTTAGACGTTCGTTAGACTCAAATAAATTTTTTTAGACGTTCGTTGTTAGACTCAAAAAATTGTTTTTAGATGTTCGTTGTTAGACTCAATTTTTTTGTTTTTTAGATGTTCGTTGTTAGACTCAAAAAATTGTTTTTAGACTTTCGTTGTTAGACAAATCGTAGACTCAAATCATTGCTTTATCCGTTCATTATTATTTATATATTTATATATTCATTTGTGTGCCGGCAAACTGACAATAAAATGGGATAAAAAAGATCTCAATAAAATACAAAGTGTGTTTTTGTTGTGTCAGTGATGCTGTGTTGGGTTTGAAAATATTTATTGGCTGTTTGTAAGTTTTTTTTTTCAATTTTTTTAATGCAGTTTTGAAAGTTGTTGGAAAAGTTTTATTTTTTTTCAGGTTATTTTACTTTTCTAAATGTCCTCGTGTTTGTCTGTCTCAAGAAAGTGAGTTTTTAAGATTGATTTTTTGTGATAAAAAAAAGCGAAAAAAAGAACGTGTTTTGTTGTGTTGGTAACACTGTGTTTGGTTTTCAAAGCATACATATGCGTGTTTGATTGAGTTTTTGTGTGGTAAAACATTAAAATAGGGTGCAGTAAGTTAAGATATATTTTGTTTGAGGAAGAGAGAGAGAGAAAAAAAAACGTGTTTTTTATGTTGTTGGTTCTGATTGGGCCTGTGTTTGTGGGACACACAAGTTTCTATATAATATGTGAAAGTTGTGAAAAAAGTATAGTTACATTTATATATATATATATATATATATATATATATATATATATATATATATATATATATATATATATATATATATATATATATATATATATATTTATTCTGTGTTTGTATTGAAGATATGCTTTTGTTTGTGTTTATCACAAAACAAAAATATTATTGTATTTTTTTTTCAGGAATTGTGAAAACAGATTCTTCAGTATACGAAATTAATATAAAAAAAATATGTTCATGTAAGATGAAAATAATAACAAAATTAGAAATTTATTATATATTTTATTTTTGTATAAGTTTCGTATATAATTAAAGCCTGTTTTGTTTTTGCACAACAAAAATATCTTTTCAGAATATCTTGAGACTTGTGAAGACAGTTCTAAGATAAATTAAAAATAATAATTACTTTAATTATATAATAGCTCTAAATATATTTATGCGTTTGTCTATGTACTTGTGTTTGACACAAAAACAACGAAGAATTGATCACTGTTTTCAAAACGATTTCTTTTTTTTTTTAATGACTCAAGTCCTCACCTCTTTCTCAGACACCTTCAGGGCAAAATGACCGTCACTGTGGGTTCTAGTGGGGTTCTGTTGAACCTCTTGATGGGGTTCTTGACAGTGGGGTTCTCGAGGGCTTTACCTGTCACGATCTCGCGAGATGTACCCACTCCAGCACCTGGACTCAATTTTACCACGGACGCCCCCAGACAGGGGTCAACGCTCCATGCAGTAAGTTAATAATAATAATGATAATAATAATAATAATAATAATAATAATAATAATAATAATAATAATAATAGTATAAATGATGATAATAATCATCATCATAAGAGTAATTATTATTATTATTATTATTATTATTATTATTATTATTATTATTATTATTATTATTATTATTATTATTATTATTATTATCATTATCATATTTACATAGTTGTTGTTTTTTAAATTGTATTATTTATTAAATGTACATCACGTTTTAAAGTACTTTGCAATTATTCTTTTATTTATCTCCAAGAATTGAGATAACACATTGTAATTCTAAATTGAACGTCTAAGGTTAACAAGGGCATGCACTCAGGGTAACAATTACACCTGCCAAAACAAGTCCTTCGCAAGAAGGCAACCGTCCTAGTCCTGGGTAAGAAAGGGAGTCCGTGACGTAAAACCGAAGCAATAAATTAGAATAAAATCGGGAAAATTCAATTTAAAAACCAAAAAAAAAAAAGAAAAAATATAATTTAAAAGAAGATCAGAAGAAAGAACCGAAGATAAAAGAAATAAATAAATAAAAGCAAAAAAAAAAAAAAAAAAGATTTAATATTATTTATGAAATGATTTTTCGCTCCACATGTTTTTTTGCCTCTACGGGTTCACGCTCTCGCCATTCGCATCCAAAGCAAACAAATGAAATGTTGTTTCACTCCTTTTTTTTAATCTCCTTTTTCTTTCTTTTTTCCTTTAACTGTCTTTTTTTTTATTTCGGTAGTTAGCAAGGTTAAGCTCACGTACCACCGAATTATTCCCTTTAGCGGATACATGTATAGTACCGGTAGTTAGCAAGGTTAAGCTCGCTGTCAGTAACAAAAGACCTAATAATAATAATAATAATTATTATTATTATTATTATTATTATTATTATTATTATTATTATTATTATTATTATTATTATTATTATTTTTATTATATTTTACGTGGACTGACTATAATTAAATAAATATACAAATATTATCTAACTTCGATACATGGAAAGATAGATCAGTGGTTACTTAAACTGAGCATTGGATGGGTAGATAGAAATTTCGATAAATATATTATAGTATACATAAGTAGAACATTGGATAGATAAATAGATAAATTATTGTACAGATAAGAGCATTGAATAGATATATAGAACAATAAATTTATTGATAGATTATTGCATAGATAAGTAGAATATTGGATAGATAAATAGAACATTGGATAGATAAGAAAGCTTTGAATAGATAACTATCCCATTGTTTAGGTAACTAGAACTGTAGATATATTGCTAGATTATTGTATAGACAAGAAGAACATTGGATATATGGATAGAAGATTAGATAGATAATTAGATGATTTTACTGATAAGTATAAGCTTGAATAGGTAAATAGATCATAGGGTAGATAGAGTAGCTGCATTAATTGATATGCAGGGTGGGCCATAAGTAGGTATACAGTTCCCCGAGTCACATTCGAATTAAAGAGTAGTGATCATACAGGGTGGGCCAAAAGTAGGTATACTTATCCCTAAGTTGCGTTTGTATCAAAGAGTAACTACCGTCAGGAAAGGCCTCAGCGAGGTAATCCCTCTCCCTGAAGAGTGAAAAAGAATGAATACAATGAAAAACCGTATGTCTGTTTTTGCCCCACCCTGCACAGACTTAGCTAGATCGCATTTTTTGCCTTTTGCAATTTTAATAGTTTCCTTTCTGCATGTATGTGTCCACCCCCATTCGAGGGGGAACTAATTGTCGCCCATAGTTTATTTATCTATATTTTTTCATTGTAAGTTTGAGAAATGTATTTTAAGGAAAATTTTATGTTTAAAGTACATCAACATAGATTAACAGGTAAATATTTTATTATTAAAACTCAATATTATTAATATTCTAAACATGTGTTTCCAAGAATTTGGTTGTCATTTATTCATTGCTTTATTTTTCACCATTTATTTATTTATTTATTTATTTATTTTTAACCAGACACGAATCTCAAATCGTACCTCGTTCTTGAAAAAAAAATTAGGGGTCCGTTTTCCCGATAAGTTTAGGAACCCCTTACTTACACCACGACAATGCCCCTATGATGTAATGGCTTGGAGGAGATAACCGTAGTGCCCCTAGGGGTAGGGGCAACCGTTTTCAAAAGACTTGATTTTGATTGTTGTGCCAGATAGGAATCATAGAACTGTGTGTGTGTGATTACCTAATTGTGATTACCTAATTGTGTTTACGGGAAAGAGCCCAAAGCTCGTATCTTCCCGTCTCCTGATCTGTTCCATTTTATACTTAGTGACACTTATCATACCTGTCCTTAAAACTATGGATTGAGATAGCATTAACTACCTCCTCGCTTAGCGAATTCCAATTATCAACTACTCTTACACTGAAAAAGTATTTCCTTACATCCTGCGAAGAAGTTTTCTTACGAAGCTTCAAACTGTGACCTCTAGTTCTAGAGCCAGCCATATCAAAATATCGATCCCTATCCACTCTATCATAACCATGAAGGAATTTAAAGACTGTCACCATATCCCCCCTCACTCTTCTATCTTCGAGTGATGGTAAGTCTAATTCCCTCAGCCTCTCATCATAACTGAGATTGCGTATTTCTGGCACCAGTTTCGTGGCATGTCTTTGAACTTTTTCAAGCTTAGCTATGTGCTTTTTCAAGTGCGGATTCCAAAAGGGGGCTGCATATTCGAGTTTTGGCCTCACATAGGTTACATAAATATTTCTGAACATTTCCTTGTCCATGTGCCTGAAGGCTACCCTTACATTTGATAAGAATGCATATGCTGCCCTTACTATGCCATTTATATGTATTTCTGGAGACAAATCTGCCAGTATGTTTACTCCTAGATCTCTCTCATTTTCTGTCTCTTGAAGTTGTACTCCAGCCACCGAGTAGTCAAGCTTGGGCCTTCTTGCACTTGTACCCATTCTCATTACCTTACATTTTGAAGTATTGAATTTCATTAGCCACTTTTCTGACCACTCATGCAGATTATTTAGATCCTCCTGAAGTTCTCTACCATTGTTCTCGTTTTTTACTTTCTTCACAATCTTTGCATCATCTGCAAACATATTCATGAATGAATTTACAGACTCTGGTAGGTCATTTACATATACAAGGAACAAAAGTGGCCCTAAAACTGAACCCTGTGGAACTCCACTACTAACTCTTCTCCATTCAGACACTGAGTGTCTTACTCTAACCCTCTGTTCCCTTCCTTCTAAGTAAGTTTTTATCCATTCCAAAACATTTCCACCTATTCTAGCCATTGATTGCAGCTTCCTAATAAGTCTCCCATGTGGAACAGTGTCAAACGCTTTCTGGAAGTCTAGGAATATGCAATCTGCCCAGCCCTCTCTTTCCTGTAAGATTTGGCTTACCTCATCATAAAATTCTAATAAGTTTGTTACTGTTGATCTACCTTCTCTGAAGCCATGTTGCCTCACTGACAAAAAGTTGAAGGATTCCAAGTGAAGAGAGATATGTTTCCTTAGTAGTTTCTCCATAACTTTGCAAACTATGCTGGTCAAGGAAACTGGTCTATAGTTCAGAGCCGTATCCCTCCTTCCCTTTTTGAAGATAGGTATCACATTTGCTTGTTTCCAGCATCTTGGAATCTTCCCCGACTCCAGTGACTCCTTAAATATGATACTTAGTGCCACTGATATTGTGTTTGCGCATTTTTTAAGCACATGAGGGGATATGTCATCGGGACCTGTAGCTTTATGAACATCTAAATCCATCAGCGCTTTGCATACCTCTGTGGCTGTAAGGTTGATGTTCTCTAATACCGGCCCTTGAGCTTCTATCACTGCAATCTGAGGGGGTGGGGTATTTTCTACTGTAAATACTGACTGAAACTCCTTGTTCAATTCTTTGCAGATCTCTTCATCCGTCTCAGTGATGCTTCCATCCGCTCTCTTTAGCCTTAAAACCTGTTCTTTTACCTTCAGTTTTCCTCTGATAAAGCTGTGGAAAAGCTTGGGATTTTCTTTAGCCTTCCTGGTGATGTCCCTCTCATAGTCTCTCTCTGCCTCTCTCCTTTTACTTAGGTAGTCATTTCTTGCTCTTTTGTAGGTTTGCCAGGCATTTATGTTTTTTCTCCTCCTATACCTTTTCCAGCATTTGTCTCTCCACTCCTTAGCTCTTTTACACCCATTATCGAACCATTTCTCTCTGGCATGAATTACACCTACTTTGGTGACAGGTATGCAGCAATCTACTATCTTCCCATATTTCTCACAAAAGATGTCATACATTTCTTGTACAGATTTGTTGTAAAATAAGGTTCTCCAGTCAATAACTGCAAAAAGCTCATTCATTTTGATGTAATCTCCTTTCGGATAGTTCCTCCTCATGTCCTCAGTGCCTCTACTCTCAGGAAGAATATCTTCAATGATATACTCCATCAACAACACACAGTGGTCACTCTTTCCAATTGGTGGTTCATACTCAATTTTTTCAATATCCAACACATTATCTGTGAACACTAGATCAAGTAGTGATGGCTCATCCCCACCCCTGGCCCTTGTTGGTTCCATTACATGTTGGTGTAGGAAATTCCCTTGTACGCAATCTAGGAATCTTGCCCCGAATGAGTCCTCACCACTGTGTGGGTCAAGATTTATCCAATCTATCTCTTTATGATTAAAGTCTCCCATAATCAAAATCCTACATTTTTTTCCCCGTGCCATGTTAACAACTGAGTTTATGACTTCAATAGTACCTATATGACTTTCCTCATAAACTTCAAGCCTATTTTGGTTCCTTGGTGGGTTGTATACAACAGTTATTATAATGCTCTCTGACCCAGTATTTATGCGAGCAACAAGAAATTCCTTGAACTCACTTTCTATAGCCAAGTGTATCAGCATGTACACACCCTCCATGACTCAGTGGATTAGAAAATGGCTGGCTCACCATAGGACCTGGGCTCGACTCTCGTTCCATGGATGTGGCAGATGTGACTGATTTGTGGTCGATCCCATTGCGGGGCGCCAGGAAGGGCATCCAGCCTTACTTCCTATGCTCCAACCTGTGTGTGTCACCCCATCCGAATGGGGTTTAATAGTGACATATAAAACGGTAAAAAATATCAAGGGATGTGTAAGGCTCTAGTAGCTTTGTGTGTTGCCTCCTAACTCCTGCCAACCCAACAGGCTTAATGAGGACACACGTGGAAATAACAGCGTGTTGATGAAGCCAAATGCACTTTGAGCTCAGGCACTAGACGCGTTACGAAACTTAATCCAGAAATACGCAGTCTCTGTTATGAGTAGAGGCTGAGGAAATTTGACTTACCATCACTCGAAGCTAGAAGAATGAGGAGGGGAAATAGTGACGATTTTAAAATTAATTTATGGTTTTGACCATTTTCCAGGATATTGTTGCAATGTGTCTCGTTTCCCCCCCCCCCTGTTTTTCAGAATGATGTTGTAATGTGTCTCATTTTCCCGCCATTTTTCAGGTTATTGTTGTAATGTGTCATTTTTCCCGCCATTTTTCAGGATATTGTTGTAATGTGGCTCATTTTTTCCCGCCATTTTTCAGGATATTGTTGTAATGTGTCTCATTTTTCCCGCCATTTTTCAGGATATTGTTGTAATGTGTCTTATATTTTCCCGCCATTTTTCAGGATATTGTTGTAATGTGCCTCATTTTTCCCGCCAATTTTCAGGATATTATTGTAATGTGTCTCATTTTCCCCGCCATTTTTCAGATTATTGTTGTAATGTGTCTCATTTTCCAGGTTAAATTTATGCAACAATTCGGCTATATTCCCAAAGGGGACGGGGATGCTGATTTCATATTCACATCAGAAGCGCTAGAAAAAGCCATCAAACGGATGCAAAAATTCGGGAATATCCCACAGACTGGTGTTGTCGATAATGCTACTGTGGACGTAAGTCTAATTGCATATTCTTATGTCTTTCAGTACTTATTCTCTCTTTTGTCTATCCATGTTATTTTTAACATCTATGTCCCATGGCTCACCTTTCATTTGATTTGTTTAGTTGTGTATATGTATTATATTTTTATGTCTATTTATTTGTCTGTCTAATTCCCCAGGTCAAACCGGTCTGTGTCCATCCCCATTCGAATGAGAATGAAAACATATCTTTGTCTTTTGTCTTTCCCTCTAACTATCCGCTTTTACTGTATCTTTCACACAAATTTTCTGTCTCCTTCTCCAGCCTTTAGTCTGTCTGTCTTTTCTGTTTGTGATAGTTTGTCTGTTTATTTCACATCAACTATGAAGCTTTCAGCTTATAAGTGTCCTTCATAAACCACAATTACATACATATACTATACCCAGCATTTCCCATGTAAGGGAGGTGGCCGAGTCAAAGCACACATTTTCCAGAAGCTAATATACCTTGACCACTCCTCTTACCTGCTTGGGACTATAGAGCTGTCACAAATCCCCTCACACCATTCTAATTGGATCAACCACAGGGAAAATGGGCAAGGATCTTCTTTTGATTTAGCCAACACCACTAGTAATACTATAGATTGATAATTTCTTAACTCTCTCTCAGAGATCAGTGACCCAATGACCTTTGATCTTTGTGATGGGTGGCTTTTATATTTGGCACTTTTTTGTTTTATTTAATGTTGCCATCATCATTTTCATAATGGCATTGAATTCAGTTTTGTATTTAATTATCATCATCAAATCTCTTTTCTGCAAGAGGTCGCCACAGTAGCTCAGTTGTTTCCATATCTCCTACATTCTCCTCTATCACACCATACACCTTCATGTCCTCCCTCACCGTATCCTTAACCTCCTCTTTGGCCTACCTCTCACCCTACAGCTCCATCCTCAGCATCCTTTTCCCAACATACTCTTCCTACTTCCTCATCACATACCCAAACCATCTCAGTCTCGCCTCTCCAGAGGCATCCTTCTCCCTACATACCCTTCATCCCACCTAAGCTCACGTCCAATATATATAATTTTCTTCATACAGTTAATGAGCACCCCACGATGTGGTCTGCCTGATGTCGAACCCGAGGATATTGAAGGTTTCAGTACACACGTCAGAAGGAAGAGATACATCTTAGGGGGAGAAGGCTGGCGGAAGAGGAGGCTTACGTATTTGTAATTATTATAGTTTATTTTATGGCCTCTTGTATACTTTATTAAGGAGCTGCTATAGCTCAGTGATGGAGTATTGGACTAGAGAAGTGGCAAACCCATGTTCGATCTCACCACTGGCTGTTAAGTAAGGCAGCCAGCCATAAACCCCCCAGTTCCAACATGTCTGTCAGCCCCCATTTGAATGACTCTATTTATTAGTTCATCGGTAGAGTGGTTGATTCGGGAAGTGACAAATCCTTGTTTGATTCCACTGCGTGCTGTTAAAAAGGGCAGCCAACCATAATCCCCCAGCTCCAACATGTGTGTCCACCCTTATTCATATGAGGAGTAAGTGTGACTCTCAAAATGGTGCATTATGTATACTGCCTTCCTTTTTTCTGTGTAGTTCTGACTTACCTACACTGAGTTAAAAACAAATTTTAATTACTAATATTTTTTACCATTAAATATATAACTTTTTTATTGTGCTGCTAATTCGTTGTCCCATCATGCATTCTAAAACACTAATGTTTCATGTTTTTCACTGTACATAATTTCTAATTTATATTAAATATATTAATACAATACAGTATATTGATTTAATAATTTACATTTATACATATTTTCAATGTTGCCAACGGGTCCCTATTTTTATGAACTAATTCTTTATTGATAATTAATATAGTTCATATTCTAAGAAGTTATATTATAACTCTTTTCTCAGTGTTGCCAACTGGTCCCCAAAGTTATGGTCGATAGAAAACGTGAAGAAAGAATTGAGACGAGCATTTGATGCCTGGAGTACCTACTCCCACTTACAGTTCACTGAAGTACCTGACCCAGAGGCAGATATTGTTATTTTCTTTGCAAGTTATGATCATCATGATGGGTAAGAGGCTTGCTCGTTATTACTCTTTCAGCCTGGCTGTTTTATTGTTTATCTTTCTTCTTTTTCAGCCTTGTCCTTAAGCTGCTACTTTTAGTTATATGTTCTCTTGATGCCCGATGAGAGGAATTTTCTCTGCTTGTCCTGTTGTCACACTTAATGAATGATTTTACATTGATAGAACAATGCATTTAAATTGTTTCCAAATATACGATTTCCTACTGTCGGGATTCGAATCTGGGACTTGTAGAACTTGAATACACAGCTTGATGTGTTGAGTCACTGAGGCCTGTAAGAGAGAGAGAACTGGGAGCCTCCTGGCTAGTACAGTGGTAACGCCCTGGCCTCGCATTTGCGAGGTTGACGGATCGCGCCTCGCCCAAGCAAGAGAGTTCAAGCTGTTTACTGGGGAGGTTACTGCTGTGGCTGGTCACCACAGGGGGGGGGCCTGTGCCGGCTGGTGACCGCCCTATGGATCCTCCATTACCCGTTCCACCTATCTGTGGGTGGAGAATCTAAAACAAGAGAGAACTTGCATGTCTAATGATTTTTTACTTTGTAAATCCGAGTAACTCTAGTAGAGGTTGCAGTTCTCTTTCAGAGACCTCTGTGACTAAGCACACCACTAAACTGTGTGCTCCTGTTCTGCAGGTCCCAGGATCGAATTCCGACTGCAGGAGTTAGAATATTTGGAAAGTATTTTATATAATTTTAGGGATCAGTTTGAACATTTCAAACTTTTCTTTGAACTTGAAGAATCAGTTGCAGAACTAGTGAGGGAGGCATGTGCCATGAATGGAAGTTTTAAATGTACACAAATATTTGATCACATTTACATAAATTCAGAGGTGTTTTTTCATATAATCTATGATTCTTTTTGTATTGTAGATATGCCTTTGATGGTCCAAGTGGCATTTTGGCCCATGCGTATTACCCCTACGAGTTCGGGCACTACGGAGGTGACGTGCATTTCGACGAGAGCGAGGAGTGGACAATCGAACCAAAAGATGAATATTCAGGTATGTAATTTTTATATATTGTAATATTACATATGCAGTAATGTTAAGTAATTTAAATATATATAGAAACATGGGGCAGGTATCTCCCACTTTTTATTTTTGTCAGAAATGAAAAGGTTGGATAGGGTATGCTGAAGGCATTATGCAGAGCCCTTTTATTAGTTGCAACAACTAATAACCTCAGTAGGTCAAGGCAGGATCACGTTCCGTTTTTCCTAAGTCCTTTTGTTACTTTCAGGTCTGGATTTCTTCACGGTTGCCGTGCACGAGATTGGCCATTCGTTGGGCCTTTCTCATTCGCCTGAATCCGGCTCGATCATGTTTCCTTATTACAAAGGCTACAACAAAAACTTTGCTCTGGACTATGATGATGTGATGGCCATGTGGGAATTATACAGTAAGTACTGTTGTGCACTTCACAATTTGTGAATATCTACTTCGTAATTTGGTTCTGATTTTCTTCTATGTTCTCCTACAATCCTCAAAGTTTGTTTATGTTGTACATTTCTATGTATTCAATTTTTATTTTGTATTAATGTCTTTTTGTAATCGTGCATAACCTTGTTCCTGAAGTAAAACAAAGATCAGAAGTATAATGTCTTTTTGTAATCATTCATTTCCTTGTATTTGAAGTAAATCACAGATTAAAAGTAAATATTAATTTCTGTTTGTAATTGTAAATTTCCTCGTCTCTGAAGTAAAATGAAGACTAGAGGTATAGATTAACTTGTTTGTAATCATTCATTTCCTTGTATTTGAAGTAAACTGAAGATTAGGAGTATAGATTAATGTCTGTTTGTACTCATTCATTTCCTTGTCTTTGAAGTAAAACGAAGATTAGAAGACGACGAAGAGTATTACAACTCTACAACCACAACCACAACCACCACTCAAGCTCCTACCACGGAAGACGATCAGCTTCAGTCCGATGCTGCGGATGATAATGACGACGGTAAGGTTGATGAAGGCGTTCTCAGTGACGAGCCTCGCTCCTCTGATGATAATGATACATATAATGAATATGATTATAATGATAAAAATAATGATGATAACGAAGACGACGAACATGTTCGTTATCACGGTGATTATGAGACAGTAGATGAGCACCAAAAGCGAGTGTCAGGTAGTGAGGATGAATTGCCTTTTTTGCCCACTCTCCCACCAGAGGGAGACGATGCCCGCAGACGTGAAGAAGACAAGGAAGAAGAAGAAAAGAGAAAAAGAGAAGAGGAAGAAGAACGAAGGAAGAAAGAGGAAGAAGACGAGGAGGAAAGGCATCGATGGGAAGAGGAAATAAGACGAAGGGAAGCGGAGACCAGGAGAAGGGAAGAGGAAGAGAGGCGAAGAAGGCATGAGGAAAACGATCGTTCTACTACAACGCCAAAGCCACCGCCCCCAGTACCTGATCTTTGTCACGGTAGCTTTGATGCTGTGGCTGTTCTCAGACAAGAACTCTTTATATTTAAAGGACAAGTAAGCTCAATTTAAAATATAAGTTGTGGATAGCATACATACAGTATATCTTTAAAGCTCAGTGAGTCCTATATATATAATTTAAGTTCTGGAAAGCATATATATCTTTAAGGCTCAATAAGTTTTATTTAAAATTCAAGTTCTGGAAAGCAAATATATCTTTAAGAGCCAAGTAAGTTTTGTATAATATTTGAGTTCTGAAAAGCATATATATCTATAAGGCCCAGAAAGTTTTGCATAAAAATATAAGGTGTGAAGAGACTATATATATATATATATATTTAAAGCCCAGTAAGTTCTATATATAAAATTTAAGTTGTGGAAAGCACATGTATCTTCATCTGAAGAAACTTGACTCGAATACCTTCTTGTAAGTGGGTCTTGACCATAAGACCAAGTCTGAAATATTTTATATGCTCTCCCATACTTCCCTCTGTTGGTATACAGAAACTCCACTATTTACTGTTCGTAAGTTGTGTTTAGATACCTTCCTATTGCTCTTTGATGGGCTCAAACATGGATTTTTCACTTCCCAAGTTGAGAGTGTAACCACTTTATAACTGCGATTCCATGAGTTGCAGTGTATGATTATTCTAAAGTATTTCATTATACCTTTTTTCTCATTTAGAAGGTACTTCTCGCTGAATATATTCTCAATATTTTTTCATACCTTTGTTGACTTTAAGGTATAAATACTCATAGGCTTGTTTACTTTTTATATAGTATAAAAGTTACACTCTTATTCACAACACTCTCTTATCTCTATGAAACAAATCATATTCTTCCAGTATCTGTGGCGCTACTCGGATCGAGGTTCCCTTCGACCAGGCTATCCCACACTCATCCGAAGTCTGTTCACTGACTTGCCATCTTTCATTAAAAAAGTAGATGCTGTGTATGAGAGACCGACAGATTCCAGCATCGTCTTCTTTATTGGTAAGAGAGCCTTATCTTTCCAAAATTAATGAATTCTTGGGATAAGCACGTTAAAAATGTAGGATGTATGGTAGATGCCTTTTGATATCTCTAAGCCCTAAGTCACTGAGTTATATGGGATGGTAAATGCCTTTTGACATCTCAGAGCCTTAAGTCTTTTGAGATTTCTGAATCCTAACTCATTAATTTAGAAGGGATGGTAGTTGCCTTTTGACATCTTTGAACCCTAAGTCATTGACTTAGAGGGGATCGTTGTTGCCTTTTGACATCTCAGAACCCTTAGTCATTGAATTAGAAGGGCTGCTACTTCCCTTTTGACATCTCAAAACCTTTACTCGCCGGGATATAGGTAATAAAGCTACTTGGTTTGAGTGAAAGTAAATTGCAAATTACTGGCATTGAACTCAGCTTTTTCTAACAAAATTTTTTTTCCTTCCTTCAGGTAAATATTACTATGTGCATAATGGCGATAGGCTAATTGAAGACTCGCCCAAAAGTTTGAGCGAGCTGGGACTGCCAGACCTCTATACCAAGATAGATGCTGCGTTCTATTGGCCCCGTGCCAAGAAAACCTACTTCTTCAGGTTAGTGTTGATAATTTTGGTCTGTTAGCTTTATTTTCAACCAGACATAAATTTCTTGCTTGTAGATAAGTATGTATAGTCATGTCTATTAGCAATTTTTTGTGGATATTGTAATTCAAGCTGCATGGTCAAACAGGCCTGAGTACCCAAGGAAGGTCAGTGCTGATCCTGGAATTTCCCTCAGAGCTCTTGGGGAGTGTATGGTGTGTTGGTGACATGTTGTAAACAGTCACTTGAGGAAATAACTCCACTGTTCATGAATAAGAATGCAGTAACAATCATGAATAAACTGCATATTATAAAAGGATGGCAGCCCCTCTTGTCACTAGACAAGTGAGAATAAAGTTGGATAAGGTGACATACCACACCCCTTACAAGGGGGATTGTGGTCTCCCCCCCTTTTTTTAGTGTGTGTGTTACACCAGGACAGGCCAGAAAATTTTCCTTATCGGGCCCTGCACCAAGAAAATATTAGGACGAAGAAAAAGTGTAAAATAAAGGACAAGTTAGAAATAAGAGACTGTTACACAGTGGGAAAAGGACAGGCTGAAAGAATAGTCAAAGTACTAAAGACTTAGAAATATGGTGGGATTAGGCCCCGAGATGACAATAGATCTGCGTTTTGAAGGAAGTTAGGTCATAGGAATTATGGAAAACAGAAGGAAGAGCTTTATCATACAAATAACAGTATATTTATCACCGTCCTTTTATTTTCTAGCCGTAATTCCTACTTCCGTTACGACGAGGAAGCGAAGAAAATGGATGAAGGCTACCCGAGGGACATGATGAAGTGGAATGGAATCCCGGGGGAATTAGACGCTGTCTTCACTTGGACAGATGGTAAGTACACAATAAATAATGAATTATCTTACTATAGGTTTCCACTCCCAAGTAGGCTTTTCAGCCTGCCTGTGGGATCAATCTGGCAATTGATCCTTGAGAAAGTGTGGCTAGACAAGATGCCACATTCCTAATGGATGAATAAGAAAATAAAGTTTAAAACAGTTAATGTGGGAGGGAACAAGGTATCAAAGTGGTTAAAATACTTGAACTGGGAAGTGACAGTCCCATGTTCGAGCCCACTACAGAGCTTAGGAAGGGCATCCAGTCTTAACATCCCAGCTCCAACCTGCCTGTATCCACCCCTATTTTAATAGGGATTAATAATGTCACATAAAATGGCAAACAACAATAATATTCTAAATATATATCCAGTTTCAGTCATTGTTAGTACTGTAGCTTTCAATTAGCTTAACTGTATAGTTTTCTTTACCTCTCTTTAAGGATATGCACTTGTATTCTTATGTATCGTATTACCTCAGGTATTTTATCTAACTTAAGTTATCTTATACCTCACTTATGTATCTTAATACCTATCTTAATGTATCTTATTACCACTCTTAGGTATCTCATTACCTAACGTGTACAATACCTGCTTTCCTGGTCATTTTCAGACGCTTCGTACTTCTTGCGTGGCTACCAATACTGGCAGTACGATAACGTCAAAATTCGTCCTGTCGATGGATACCCTCAGGATGCAACTCATTACTGGGCCAACTGTCCGCTTCAAAATTAACCTTTATTTTATTGAATAGTATTTGTGGCCACCGTGGCTGAGCGGCAACGCTTGCGACTTCGATTCGTCAAGTCATGGGTTTGTGACTCACCACGGTCTGACCTTAGAGAGGGCATTCAACTCAGGGGAACGGTCACACTTGCCAAAACCAAAGTCCTTCACAAGAAGGCACTGTCCTAGCCCTTAGTAGAAAAGGGAGTCTGACGTAAAACCGATCTTACTGAATAGTATTTACTTCTCATAATAAACAGTAACACGGCAACCCATAATGAGTTAGATGTACAACAGCAGTTATTCTGAAGACTTAAATAGAGTAATTTGTATCTGTTGTGTATAACAATAAATGAGAACTTATGACCTGCAGATTGTAAGTGGTGTGTCTTTCAATGTAATTTAATTAGAATTTGAAATATGGACAATGGGAATATGTTCGTGAGAAAAGTGAGAAATCTGCTATGTGGAAATTTCCAAACACAGAAAATGTGTTTGTTTTGTATTTGTTTTTGAAAGTGCCTTCCCATCCCACGAAGCGCAAGAGTAGTGACTGCTGCACAGCCACTGCTTGTTTAGCAGCAACTGTGTCTCATTCCACAGTTTTATTTATATATGAGTGTCTCTAAGTTAAGTATTGTTAATTTTATAATTTATAAATACAGATAAAAGTTTTTCAGATTGAAAGATTTGAAGAAACCCAATTACGATAACATGTAATTTTCGTTTTCATGTGTATTTTTAAATGTCTTTTGTTAAGGGTGTTTCAAAAGTCTCTCCTTGATTTGAATTTCATTTATCTTTGCAGGTAATTGACCAACAAGCTTCGCCTTGAGGTACATTCTTACTCTGTATTTGAGATTGTTTTTGAGTCTACTTTGAAGTTCTGCTCTGTTTTCTTTTGCTACTATGCTAACTTTAGAGAAGAGGTGTAACATTGCTGCTTGACAGATTTTTCAATCTGTGGTTGAAGTGTAGCAACGATTCTGGACAGGCAGCCTATGGATGGTGTTATGCACTGTATAGAGGAACCATCGTTAACACCAACCAACAGTTAATGTAGACTGTATTAATAAAAAGCAAACCCCAATTAGGAAGACCTTTAAGAGGATGGAGTGAGGAGAATGTAGAGAGAGTCCATGAGATGTTTGTTCAGAGTCAAGGAGAGTCCATTCGGCAAACCGCTGCAGAAATGAATATCGGCAAAATCCATCTTGTAGAGATACACCTTGAGATCACATCATAGATACCATCTGATAGATGTTACTCAGACATTTAATTCCGCAGCCGTTTGCCAAATGGAGTTTCTTTGACTCTAAACGTCTCACAGACGGTTTCGACATTTTCCTCACACCGCCCACATCGAGGTCTTCTTGCCTGGGGTTTGTCCTTTAAAAAAAACCTCCTACCATGAAGTAATATTGCACCTCTGCTGTAAATCATCATATTTACAGAAAAAGACAGTGCAAACCTTCGAAAGTTGACTCAAAACAATTCTCAACTACTGAGTAAGAGTTTAACCACGAGATGAACATTGTTGGTCAAATACCTGTGAAGAAAACTGAAACCCAAATTAGGGAGGTACTCTTGAAACACCCATACGAAAAGGACTTTAAAGAAAACTGGAAACTGTAAGAAAAAAGATAAAGGAGAGGCATTTATTGGCCACGTACAGTTAAAAACAACTGTAATAGTTATATACTTATAAACATTAAATAAAAATAACCCAAAACATAATTGCATGTTGCAATATAATTATAAACTAAAAAAGGCTCCTTCGATAAAATAAAAATGTACTGTATTTAAATACATCTCACGTCTCAAGGGAAACCATCGTCATCTTCTTCTGCCATTTCCTTTGCGAGCTCTAAGTCCTGCTGTTCCCTCTCCCTTCGTTCCTGCAAAAAATATAACCTCTGTCAGCGAACGTGTGTCAAATTTTTACATGTACACCTGTCTGTTTTACAAGGTCAGGGTCATAGGGAACAATTCTAGAATATTTACATTACTGTGAAGTCTCCAAAATTATCTCCCAGAGGGACTTCTAGCAGAAGTCATGAGGTCTATAGTCCATCTGAAAATATCTACATTGTATACAATAAAATATTAAGATGGGATCCATTGTGTAAAACAGGAGTATTTGATAATGAAAAAAAAAATTATCATTACATATATATCTTGTTACCATGAAAATCATGAATGACATTATTGGTTCAAAGGTTACAATAAAGTAAGATTTTATAATGATGCCTTTATTTAAACATTCTAACTCAATTCTCTAAATATGTACTGTACTTATCTATATATAAATGTGTACAGTTTTCAGTCCCTTCCTAACATCTGTGCACCATACAACTAATTAAACAATTCGGAGTAAAAAAAAAAAAAAAAAAAAATGACCAGATACACTAGGGCTCTCTTAAAATATATGCCGTGCATAGAAGTGCGACTTCTTCTTTGCTTTCTTCCGTACCTCTGCGCTCTCGAGGTCTTTGTTGTAGGACTTGGGCGGGTAACGCATGGCCTTCACGCTCTGGTTGTGAATGTCCAGGCAGAAGGAAATACGCTGGTGATAGACGGATTGGGGCTCTCGGGTGCAATAGATATCAACCGTCTCCTTGCTCTGCATGTAGCCGTGCTCGTGGTCGATGACGGCCTAAAAAAAAATTGGATAAATACTACTGTATACGATAGATATTCAAATGTAAAATGTAATTCCAATGTATGATTTCATGTATCTCGGTTTGGTTATTAAAAGAGATACTTATATGCCTTATAAATTATATAAACGTTATAATTGGGAAGTGGTTACATCAAAACATGAAAACATTTTTTGAAAGAGGGCTGCCAGCTCCTCATCACCCTCTTCCTTTAAGCTGCATATTAAAACCTGCTGGGATTATGCGTGTGTAATTTTTCTCCCCAACCACCAGGGATATCTCATTTAGTTGCTTACTGAGCCTAGATTAATGAAGAGAAATACTTACCTCAATAACGCCATCTCGAATAGCCTTGGCCACGATGAATTCTGCATCCTCCCTGGATCCGAGCGTGAGTTTGGAAGCAACGTCGCCCAAGGAAATTCTCGAGTAAGAGAGCGAAATAGCCCTTAGGCCGGTTTTTATGACATTGTGACGCAGCCGCAAGATTAACATGAATGTGTGGTCCTCTTGAAACTGGGCAGAAAAAAATTAATATAAATCATATATCACAAATTTGCAAAAAATTTCAAATTGTCAAGGATTTCAGTGTCTGTTCTGTGTTGCTATTAATTCCCATTTCAATTGGGAAGGACATAGGATGGAGCCAGGGTAATAAGGCTAGATGCCCTTCCTAATGCCCTCCAGTCGGCTCGAATACGGGTCTGCCACTACCCGAGTCGAGTGCTTTAACTACTACGCTACCATGGCCCCCTACAGGAGAAGCTGAATAAGAATAACATGAAGAAACTAAAGCCTTCAGAATTCTGCAAAGAAGCATGTTTTACATCATGGACTACCATTTCTACTAATGGCTAGGATGGTGCCTTCTTTTAAAGGACTTCACTTTTTGGAAGGCATGAACATTACCCTGAGTGAATGCCCTTCTAGCCTCAGACTATAGTGGGCTGTGAACCCTCCAACTGACAACTCAAAGTAGTAAGCACTACCACTTTATCATGGTGATCACTAATTCTGTTAAAAAGTATTAATGTAGTCTAGAGATTAATAAAGGCTCGTCTGAAGGTCCTTCCTTTTAGGGAAATGTATACCAATAAAAAGATACCCTCCTGTTATAGATGTAATCACATACACATTACCTTATTCTTGTACTCGTTTAGAGTTGATGTGAAGTGAACGAGATTGCCCAGTCGCACAGCTTGGGTCAGTTGAAGATACGGTGCTAGAGCTCTTCGCATGATAGACTGGCGGAAAATCTGAAAAATGGAACAGACTAAATGCATTCCTCTACTCGTTTCTTCTCAACACATACCGACTTCTTTGACCAGTCAGTGGGATAGTTTTAACTAAAGGAACAAATGAAAACATGATGGGAAGTCTCCACTCTTTTCATAACTAAACATAAACAAGTTTTTTTTTTACTATAATCACAAACTAAAAAGCCTCAAAAGTACTTTCAACAATAATTAACTCCTCTTGCATGACTAAGACATTTTTTTTAATGACACCAAGAAAGGCAAAATAAATGGCCCTCAAAAGGCCCAGGCACCAAGAAAAGATTGAGAGGAAGAAAGAGTAGCAGTTTAAGGGCAAGGAAGATATAAGAGAATGATTCACAAAGGAAAAGGACAGATACCATTAGTAATAGTGTTCATGGCATTAAAACTGGCTAAACTATACACGCACAATATGACCTACCTGTCTCTCAGGTATGTCACCCAGAAGCAATTCAACAACAACAGCCAACTTCTGCACCGACTGCCTGAACCCAACAGCCGTTTGCTGTGGGGCTTTGCGTAGAGCCTGGATCAAATGTTTGTGAGCCTCTGAGTACTCCAGCTGAATTCCTTTGATACGACCCATGTAATAATGGTAACGAGCAACCTCGTTATTGTTGGCCTGCAAAGAGAACATTATTAAAAACTGTAGACCCTATTTCAGTGATTTTTTGCTTCAGTTTCTTAGATTTCTTTTTCCATAATATTAAAATCAGGTAATAATGTGAACGCACAGGCACGCACACGGAATCTTCATATAGTGATTACGGTAGCAGAACCAACAGAAAGCATTCCAATCCTATAAGAGCAAGTAGTACTTTGATATTTGAACACATATATGAATTTTATCACATGAACAGATTATATTATTATTATCATAAGCCAAGCAATAAGCCCAGCTGGTAAAAGTAATAAAACTCTCAACCAGATGGCTCCAGCAAGGGAAGAAACTGGATGAGGAAGAGGGAAAAGAGAAGATGAAAAAAAATTAAATTTTACACAAAGAGACAACTCAGTATTGCAATAAAGGCATTATAGTTTAAGGTACATTACCTGCTGGGGAAATTCAAGTTTCACAATCAACTTTTGAGCTTGGTCATAGAGAGAATAGTGCAGGTAATTCCTAAGAAGGCAGTTGATGAGAACGGCCTGGCCCTCATGGTCTTTACGCAGAGTTGCTTGACACAGACGCTGATGCAAGAACCTTTTAATTTAAAAAAAAAGTTATCTAAGTAATAAAAAGTATTATCATGGGTGGTTACAAGCATTATTAATCTTAAAATCAGGGAGGAACGTTGTAGTGGGCATCTCTAAACTAAACCAATAATTTTAAGGAGAGTACTCTGTTTGTGGAAGTCAAACTTCAACTGTCCAAAAATTTTACATGTAATACACAGGTAAGACAATGGACGTAACTTGCTTGGATGGTCACAGTGAAATAACTCCGAAAGCTGTGAAGTCAAGACCTTGATATAAAACAGAAAATTAATAACAATATAATAAAAATGCCATTCTTCACTAACCCACGAATTTCATCCAATCTGTTGTTGACTTCGTAAGCACGCGAGTGATAGAAGTAACAGCGAGCAGCTAGCAGATCTAAGGTGCGACGATTAATGCTTGTTACTTTGACCATCAATGCATCTGTAATGAAACAAGTGCTTGAACAACTGATATGTGCAAGATATATGAACCAATACCACAAAAGTACATAAAATACATGCATAAAAATGGTTGCAATCAAAGTATTTTTCGATAAAATAATAAAATCTACGTTCCCTATGAGAAGGAAGTAAGACAAAGAATGTTATATACCAGAAGCAATTTAATAAAGACAAAAGTTATATAAACTATAGTCTTAAAAGCATTCAATTTTGCTAAACAAGACACATTATACCAGGAAGGTCATCATACTATTATGGAAACACCATATCCAGATTTTGGATATTATAATAGAATGTAACTCCAGGATGCTCTGGGGTTATTAATATTTCCAAGTCAAGTCACTTAACCTAAAGTATCCTAACAAAATACAGGTTTATTCAACTTTACAGGAGAGTCTGTGGGTTACTCATCTTTACAAGATCCAAAATTCTTATAAAACACCATACCAGCTAAGTTACTAATCAAAATAACACTAATACAAGCTATGTACAAGAGAGACAGTTTTCCAATTAAGTCATTTCATCATACCTGAGCACTTGATAGCATCAGCGTGACTTTCAGTGTCCAAAAGTCGAAGTAAAACTAATAAATGGATGTAAACTTCTACTTCCAACGATAACGCAGTTCTCTGACGTCCTAGAGGAGCTGTGAAATATACAGTTACGTTAAAGAAATAGACAGGATTGCTTACAGAAAAAAAACGGGAAAATATTATCTTTCCAACCGATTTGCATTCGAATTTTGAAGGAGATTCAATATCAGCTCTTAAATACTGTCTACAAATGGATAAAATCTGATTTACCTGAAACGATAAGTACGTCTTAATTGAGATATTAGATAAAAAAATCAACAAGAACTTATTTTTCTAAATTTTGGCACACTGTCTAAGTGTTTTAGGTAATATGTAAACAACTTTAGACACGATGACACAATTGCCTAACTTTCACTCAAAGAACAGCAAAATGCCTAAGTGTATTAGGCAACTGCTAAAATCGTTCAAGAAATTTAAGAAAGTGAACAACAGACCTGGAGCTGGTGATTCCACATCCATAGGTTCTTCAATATACTGGAGTATATTCTCTTTCTCTTGCTTGTTCTCAGGTCTTGTGAAATACAACCCAACAAGTCGGCGTAAAACATTTGGGGTAAGCTTTCTTCTCGTTGTCGGGAGTGCTCGCAATACTCTCAAAACAAAACGTGGCTCCTTACTGACAATGCTCCTTTCCACCAGACGAATATGTTCCTTCAGATCTGAAATTATGAATTAGAAAGGTAATGGTACAATCGCTCAATACTGTTAATAATGAAGACCAACTATACAATGAAAACTGAATAACAAAAACCTGTAAATACGAATTTCATTTTTTGGTTTGGTTAAGTTTAGGTAACCTAAGTTTAAATATTTTTGCAAATGCCAATTCCTGTTTTCAACTTCAATTCTATATTAGGCACCTGTCAAATTGAGCACATAAAACTTACATCAGGCGCCTATTCTGGGACTGATCCCAGTAAAGCAATGCATAACTATACCAACATATAAACGATTATATCTGCTTCCAACGGGTGACTCAGTAATACAAATGGGGCTGTATAGATGTACAGTACATGTTATTTTTTTTATGAGGAGACACCAGGACAGACAAAGGAAATTACTCTCATAGGGGCAGGACATGAATAAAACATAAAGCAGAGGTAATAGAGATGGGAAGAGTTGTGACTTTTTAGATGTGAAGGGATGGTAAGAGATGTGTAACGAATATCCAAAAATATTCAGTGTTGATATGGGAAAAGAACTGAAGGAAAAGAACCGTAGCTGAAGGAAGACTTGACATCGAGCTGTCCTGGACGGTTTTAAGTTCATATACCTTCAGCTGTAGTATCGCAATGGGTGAATGGTGCCATGGGCCAATCTATAATATATATTGGTACCTGACATTGCCCATCAACTCAACAGTCTCCCTGAGCACACCATAAGACAAGACATAGTCTAGGGTCAAATAGTATCTTCTGGAGTTCAAGTTTCCTTATGAGAACAAAAAGGTAAATATTTATACCCGTCTGTCTTTAGGAGTGAAATTTATGTTTTTTTCCTGTGTGGTGTTTGTGTTTTGAACGAATCTGACCTTTAAAAATGTCGGAAATTATTCCTAACCTAACTTATCATTACCAAACCTGATCTAGAAACGAGTAAGTTAAGACAATTCTGAAAGTCTGATTGGTTACGAAAAACTTAAAAAATCCTAAAACATCGAGAACTACTTAAAACTGCATAAAATAGTCTTAGATCAGACGGATAAAAAAGAAAAACACACACTATATCTATTTTCTACAAATTATCTAAATTGTTAAAGAATTTCTAAACAACCTCTCTTAACAACCGGTTTTTCAATTGTGAACATGAAGTAAAATTCAAACAAGAGAATTTATAATACAGTATATTCTATTACTGCATAAAATGGACAGAATAATCGACATACTGTACGTACACTAGTTTATTGCCAAAAGGAAAATACATTAGAATAAGCAAGGTTGCACTTCAGACTCCTAACCTGAAAAAAAAAAAATTATCAGCCACCAAACCTACCCCAATTCCTACATAAACGTTTGTACTATAGTAATAATAACTTCTGATAATCTGGTTTCTTCTTTAACATAAATATACTTTAATATTAGTTCTCGGTAATATACGAATCGGCAAAATTTAAATCAGCAATATGGGAATCGGTAAACTGGAATGCTAACCCCTGAAATTGGTCGATTTTTTCTGAAACTCAGATAATTTTACCTTCAAGAGTCAATGTATCAGGATCCTTCTTCTCCTCCGGCTCCTTTTCTTTCTCCTTCTCCTTGGAGTTCTCCACATCCATGGCTTCCACCGTCATTTTGGAAAATCGGCTCCTTTTGTCAACTTTTTCCACACAACAACTGGATGACAACAACTGCCCCGGTGAATGTTCGACTTGAGAGGCGAAAGTCGTTTGTCCGAAGCAAATGACTTCGACTTCGACTTATAATCAAATAAAAAATTAATTTAAACAATTTATAAAACTAAATAAATTTCAATAAACTTTATGTTTTAATATTTACCAAATTTATTAAACCTCATTTATTGGGTTAATTTAGTGTTTTTAAACGAATAAGTATAAAATTCTAAATGCCTTCTTATCCTTCGAATGGAAGTAGTTCATCTTCTTCAATATATGTATAGGATACTTAAACATGTAAAATGACTAAGCATGAAATTCAAAGTGACAGAAAATGTAAAATTTGGATACACTGCGATATTATTTTACATTTTTTCTTCTAAAAATAACAATTATTTTATAGGTACGAGGAAAACCCAGTAGATATTTTATAGTACATATAAATGAACTCTAGCTTTATTTTGACTATTCTAATGCCTCTCTCTCTCTCTTCGTTTTCCGTCACAATTAGCCCCCATCCGAAGAAAAGGTGGACACAGACACGTTAGAGTTGGGGGATTAAGGCTGGATGCCCTTCCTAACACCCAGCGGCGGGTTCGAATAATTTTTTTTCTCTAAGTCGTTTCTTCCTGAATTTTGTTCTCCATCACTGAGGTATAAATAATGTTGAAAATATATATATTTTTTATTATTTCTGGCCCATAAATCACAACCAACAAAGACAATTAACATTTATTAAATTTCAGATCTGGTAAAATATAGCTAGATATTGTCAGATTTGGCCAGACCGGCTCATATTGTCAGAAATGATACCTACTTCACCCACACTGGCTAGTACAGTGGTAACGCGCTGGCTTCGCATTCACGAGGTCGAAAGATCGGTCCCCGTCCAAGACCGAGAGTTTAAGCTGTTTACTGGCAGGAACTGCTGTGGTTGGACATCACAGTGGGGGGTTGGGGCTTGCCCTGGCTGACGAATACCCATTGTAATGAAATGGAAATAAAGTTTATATACATGCATTGCTTCTTATAGTACGAAAGGATGGCAACTATAGAAACTGTTCCCACCCATCAACTAGAATATTGGAAGTGACAAACCATGTTTGAGCCCAAAGCAGGTTGTTAGTAAGGTCATACAGCCATAATTCCCCAGTTCCAATATTTGTATTTATCTAATTGTCTTATTGTAATTACTCAATTGTTTACAGGAAAAAAAAACATACTGGTAGCTCCCCATCTCCTCGGAGACTCCATTTTTATACTCAATGATGCTTATCATATTTGTCCTCAAAACTATGATTCCATATAGCGTTAATTACCTCCTTGCTTAGCGAATTCCCATCATCAGCTATTCTTACACCAGAAAAAAGTTATTCTTTACGTCCTGCAAATAAGTTTAATTTACGAAGCTTCAAAGTAAGACCTCTAGTACAAGAGCCATCTATATTTAAATATCGCTCGCTGTCCACTCTGTCAAAACCATGAAGGAATCTAAAAATCAACACCATATCCATTCCTCTTCCTCCTAGCTTCAAATGATGGTAAGTCTAATTCCCTCAACATCTTATAACT